>JAUTDX010000606.1:0-133650 GCA_030844895.1 Ambrosia x helenae
TCTTACCTTATTCAAAAATCTAATCACAGTTCATCTGACGCTCTGTCTTTTAATTCATTTTTATGAGTTTGTTCACGATTGATAATGAGTGTTGATACCATGAGTGATCTAGTTTTTATATGTTGATAATATTGTTTACTGTTGTAAAACAACGATCATTGAGGTAGTGAACAGAATAAGAAGAAGAAGATTTTTGATGATCAATAAGAATATGAAGATGAAGGTGCGTTTTATGATTTTATGGGTGCGTTTTATGATTTTATTGGTGATTACATAAAAAACAACGATCAAAAATCTACTGCGGGGGTTTATACCGCGAGGCGCATGACACACCAGGATCCCATAGCCATAAGTCATATGAACGAACTCTAAATGCCCAAACCATTTAGTTCATTTTCAAAAATCAAGTTTAGCGTTTAACCAAAAAGTTTAGTTAAGTTGCGGAAGCATAAACCAAACATAGATATTTTAAAACCATGCGCAAAACAACGCGCCCAAGATAAAACCATATGAAGAAAGCGTAAAAGCATAAAATGAAGTTTAGGTGTATGCACTAGACCAAATGCAGTGAAATGTGCAGTGCTTTCTAATCGTGGCACTGGAAGCTAACAACCTGCAAAAGCATGTGTATAATGGGTTAACAAACAATGTTGGTGAGTTCACAAAGTAAAGTAAGTAAGAGCGTAGGTTTTCAAAACCATGTAACCACTAGTTCATCGCATGCCAGGGGTAGCTAACCCACTCATGATAACTAAACAAAGGTATACCGAACTGCTAATGTAGTGCACTCACAACAGTGAGCAAAAGTGCCTTGCATCATTACCTATCAACAATGATAGTGTGTTAAGTCACAGTTCACTCCCGCACTCTCAAGTACGGTGAGAGGTTTGTCAAACCTTAATAGTGCTATCAACTAGTAACCCGCTTGCCAACCTGGCAACTCATTCGGTATGTGAAGGACTTCAATGATAGTGTTGGTTTAGTTCATCAATGACAAAGATGTGAACTAGAAAAACCCAACCCACACAAGGAGTCAAAGCAAACCCCAAAACCCGGGATGTAAAAGTAGTCCCAAACCGGACTAGAAAAAGTTAAATGTTTTGTCTCAAACCCGAGACGCATGCTTTTGAGAAAAGAGTAGTGAAACTCACCTTAGGTTGCAAACAAAAATCCAAACTTCGCAAATAAGGACGTGATACCGACTCCCTATTATATGTGTCATCATGTGAGTACGTGTGTACATACCATACACCAAATAACTCGTTTGTCCAAAGCGTTTAAGAATGTGAAAACATTTGAGTGACAACTAGTGTAACTACATGCACAAGTAAATCCTATGAACCCGTTGGTGAACGTTATGATTAATATCAGTTATACACTTCTTATACATCTCATACAAGTGTATAAGCAAGTTCAAGTCATATAAAACTCCATATAAGCACACATGCACATATGTCACAATCTGCGTTTTTAGGACAATTATGCACTGTCAAAAACGATTTTTCTAAAAATACTTGCACAATAGACTCCCAAACTTTTACTGAATATTTCTAAGAGTCCAATAGTCATGCCACTATTTTTTTTCGCAACAAAACCTTGTTGAAAAATTCTGAAAAATCAAATACTACATCTAGGTTCTGAAAACTTTCACATCAGGTCAGTTTACGATTAAAAATTCTCAAAAATCGTGTATTCATCCAAACGGGATGAATCTACTTGGAAAAGCCTAAATTATTCCCATATCAACCTACTGACCAAATTTCATGACCTAACTCTTTATAAAACTCGAGTTACAGCCGATTAAAGTTGACCTAAGTTTTTAATCCGAAAATCAGTTTAGACCTTTATTCTAATAAAATTCCAAAAAACATATCAAACGACAACCAAATCACATGATTTTACCCATTCCAGAAAGCTAAGACCATATACGACATGAACATAACAAGAGTTGATCAAAACAAATAATTTAAAGTCACGTTACAGAGCCTACAAGTCGGCATTCACATTCTGTCCAGATTTTAAACATGCAATATTCTCAACTATATCAAACCCTAGGTGTATATTATCGATCAAGAACATCAAATAAGCATCATACAAGACCTATTATACATTAACATGATCAAAACATTCAAGATTCATCGTGAATAATATCATCTAAAAAACCTAGACACTCAAACATCATAAATATTCAATAACATGCAATCATGTCGAATAATCAATCATAAACCCTATGTTTCACATGTTAATCTTTTAGAAAACTCAAGTTTTAATCTTTATAAACTTGTATCAGGTCTGGATAAACATGTTTATGGTGTTTTAAAACATAATAAAGAAGATTAAAACACAAGGAATCAATTATCATACCTAATGCTTTTCAAACAATCAAACCAAGCAACTTTAATCCTTCTCAAATGATATTCTTGAGCCTTAGCAGGTGTATGGGGTTATATTTTTCGTATGGGGGATGTTATGGACGATTAGGATTGTGATTGTGAGAAGTATGGGCTTAAGGTCGCTTAAATAGGTGATTTAAGCCCGCCGAACGGTCGTTCGGCCATAGTGAACGGTCGTTCACTTTGACCAGGCTCGTCTCGGGCGGCCCAGTTCAGCGTATTGCATGTTTTCTTCGATGTATTCATTATTTTGGACCATACCAAGTGTAGCCCCTTGTTTTTAGACCCCAACCATCCTAACGGTTCCTCAGTTACGAATTTGATAACATGTTTGGTTTAAATTCACGTAATCACATAACAGTTTACACATAGATTCACAGAAACACGTAATTGCAATTAATATGAAACAATTAATTCACAATTATCTATTTTCTCAATTCACCAATGTTCAGGGTTCGATACTTGTGTACGTAGTTCGGTAATTCCCCGAATTACCTTTCTATGCAGTTATTAGCCTATAATTGTGCAACGTGTGACTCACCTAACTAACACTAGTTAAGTAACATGCTGTGAATGTGAGTAAAGTTAACTAGAGTTTAGTTAAATTGTGAACCTGAAAATGCGGGGTGTCACAGTTATGTAAGTTATATATCACTCTATGTTTTGTATTTTTCATTATATTCCTGGACTTAATTAAGTACTAATGTTTTCAATATATATCAACTTTTCAGCGTGTTCTTGCTGCAATGGCTAGGTTAGCTAAGCTTACGCGCCGACGTAAGATGTTGATTAAAGTGAATGGTGGTGAAATAAGTGTAAAGTTTATGTTGACAAGTATAAGAATTAAAAAAGATATTAGTTAAATTTTAATAATTAAATTTTCATTTGACTTTATTATATAATTAACACTCTTTATATTTCATTTCATAGGTTTGTGGTTAGTTGATGGGTAAACTTTATAAAATCCAAAGGTTTAAAACTGGGTGACTGGTGTAATTTTAAGTATGATGAAGCAGAAGGCATTTTGTTCATAACTAAACATTGATGGTTTGGTAAGCGGTGCTAATATTTTGATGTTGACATAATCTTGCATATTGGCGGTATTAGCTTGTAGTTCTTAGGTTAACAATATTAACTTTTTGACTCTTTATTTGGTAGTCTGAATATGGTTATTAACGGTTTGATCAGTTTTGACGCAAATATATATATCAAGCCTTTTGAATTTGTAAATGTGATGTCACCGCTAGTTTTGTATAATTATTCCTGTTTATATTTTCTTTTTTAGCGTAACTTACATCTAAGTAAGTAAACTCATTTTGAGTTAAAATGTGGATATACCGAATAGTTATAGTTTAAACTTTTGTCATTATAAACTTGTAAAATTGGACGAATATGTAAAAACTTTCCATTAATTTTGATGTTTATGGAAAAGACCTTAGGAACAGGTATTTTAAGCAACAGCTATTTCAGACAGATCTCCTTAACAGAGCCACTGCTATGGAATCGACATTAGTAAACAGACTTTGCTTGCAACAGATGGTTGACTTTTTGATTTGGTGTTTAGTAAACAGACCTTAGTAAAGTCTGTTTATGTTCTCTATAATTGAGAACTAATTGTTTTAAAACATGATATACACTTTCTGTGTTTTCACACAAAATTGCACCTAGTTATACTAAAACCATAGTAAGTAGGCATACAAACTAAATTAATCATTATGGTTTAATTTAAATAAGTTTTATGATTATTATTTCCGAAAATTCCTTTAGAATATCCGTTTTTTATCTCATAGGCTTTTTCCGAAATATAAAGAAGCTTAGTTATAGACTTGAGTTTAGTAAAGCTTGACTTGATTCGAACTTTAAAGATCTGCTTTTGAAAATCTTAAGAGGAACCAGGCTCATTTATTGGTCGAATATAGTTGTTAGCTCATTCATATTAGGTTCTCCATCTATATTTATCAAATTACACTAAGAATCACTAAATTTTATCTTTTATTTTCAATTAAATAATATTTTTTATATATTTATCATTACATTTTCACTTTTGTATGGTCATAACCAATTTCAAAAAATATTAAAAATAAATGGAAAGAAACAATGTTTTTTTTTTTCAAATATAGAGATGAACAACCAACTTTTTCCTCTTTTCCATTCATAACCACTTTTTAAAATATACAAAACTCACTCAAAATATACTCGAATTATATTTACAAGCCATTGGGGCACACGTTATCAATAATACTCGATTAAATTAACTACTTTTCTATATATCGAAGACAAATATGCATCAATCAATACACATATAAATAACAAGTTTCTTTATATTTTGTAGCCGTGTCATCTATTAAAAAGAGCTTGTACCTTTTATTTAAATACTTCTGTAAGAATCACAAACTAGCCTAACTTTTTTTTATTAACGATACACAAGTATAGAAATAGGGATTAGCATAGGGTCCCGAAAACCGATTCCGAACCGAAAAAATACCGATCCCGTACTGAACCGAGAGTTTTCGGTATCGGTACCCACATTTAGAGGTTTTCGGTTTCGGTATTATCGGTATCGGTAGGGGATCGGTATGGTATCGATATTTTAAGGTAAAATACCGATACACACCGGTACCGAACCGATACCGTACCGGTATAATCGGTATCGGTATTGGTTTTTTAAACTTTTCGGTATCGGTATTTGTCAGAATCAGAATCGGCTCAGTACCGATACTGTCCCAAACTCATCCCTATATAGAAAGATGTTAATCTAGATCGTGAGAGACGTGTGAACTAAAATTCATTTAGAGTCCATGTCAAGTTGGAAGTTAAAAAAATGGCGCGAAGCCGATCTAGTCATTGATCAATTATTTTTAGAGTAAGATTATGGCGATGACAATATCATAAATAATAACAAGTTATGATAGATCGTAGATAAAAGACAAACTTATTTTATAAGTTTTTATTTTGATTAAATCTAGTTTCACTTTCTTTTAAAGGTTATTCACTTTTATATACACTTTTTTGTGTTTTTAAAATACTATAAAGTTGAGATACGAGTATATTATTACATTTATACCCACGGGCATATTCACATGGTAAGGTACGGGTTTGGCCGAACCCGTACCAAAATTTGTTTTTAGTTTTGTATATACGCGTATTCCGATATCGCACCTATAGAAATATTTACATCGAACTCATAGAAATCTGTACACCGAGTCCTTAGAAACTTTGTCACTGAATCCTTGGAAAACTTGACACCAGGTCTTTAAAAACATGACAACGAACCTTAGCCGACATTTATACTAAATAAGAATAATTTGTTAAGCCCACGTTTATTAAAAAACTATAACTCATTAGCTCATTTAGCCTACATTTAGCTAAAAATAACTCATTAAGGCTTAAGACAACCACATAGACCTATATACGAATAAACCATTAACATCCAATTCAACAAAAATGATGAACTTCTATTTTCAACTTTAATATCTACAGACTTAATTTTATTAATTATTTTCATTTTTATTTGTTTTTTTATATTTTTATTATGTGACACGACTCAAACTATTTAATCTGACCGAGAAGAAAAATCGAACTTAGTGATAGATAGTACGTAGGTCTTTCGTCCCTTAATAATTTTCGAACCCGTAGAAAAAAAGCTGACTACATCACTGTTATAACAAAATACCCCTCCATGCCACTCTAGCTAAGCCAACAACAATGATACATAACATAATATTTTTGAAAAACAATTATACAAACACCTCATCGAAAGTGTATTGATATGATATATAGAATTGTGTAATATGTACATATGTTAACTATAACGTTACGCAATCATATACACATGTTATGTAATTATAATTTTTTTTAATAGCTAAATAAAGTGACAATATGTACACTTGTAAACCTACAAGACTTGAGTTTGATACGGCTTCCCTACACTTAGAGCGCTTCTAAGTAGAAAACAACGAGGCATCCATGATTCCGGAAAATACCAACCCGTTCACCAACATCTCACTATCACGTGCAATTATGAGGGCACAAGGGGCGCTCCATTGAAGGTGTTTGAACTTCACTGATTTCTACCAATCCTGCACTGACACATCACTTCACTGATTTCCTTCACTGAAACATTTTTTTAAAGGCAGCACTTCACTAATTATTTACCCAACTATCAATTATTTTCACAAATAATAATATAAAGAGAGAGAGGAATAAAAAAAATAATAATAAAATTGTGTGAAAGTTTGTGCTACATTCGTGAACCAGCACGGTAACTGGAACCAGAATTTGGTTACGGGACCACTACCAGCATGGGTGGCGACGGTGTTACCGTGCTGGTAGTGTGGTACCCATGACCAATTCTGGTAGCGCCCCGTCCCCCTGATACACTTGTATACGATGTATAAATATACGTCTCTCATTTTTCTTTCTATGATTTAGATGAATAAAAACTGAAAAATATTATATTATCTTAACAAATTTTTAAATCCCAAAAATAGTCACCTCGTAAATAAGAACATGTCTTCGGCGGTGATGTTCTCTTCTGATTTATATTCAAATCAATGTGGATCCTTTCAGAGATTCTTCCAATATTTTCCACCCCATATCATACCACCCCCCTCTATACTCCCACCCTACACCTTCCCTATATTACTCACTCCCCTATCACCTCTTCCATTGTACAGCAAACAAACAAAAATAAAAAAACATCATGAAAAACCATCTTCATCTTCTCCTTCTTAACCTTCAAATCTTCATTATAATCACTTCCACAAAAGCACTTTCAGATCTAGATGCACTCTTAAAGCTCAAATCATCCATGCTAGCACCACCAGCAACTTCCGGACTAGACGACTGGCAACCAGCAAACGACACAACCAATTATTCAACCTCACATTGCTCTTTCACAGGCGTCACGTGCGACGAAAACGCACGTGTCACGTCACTAACTATCTCCAATGTTCCGTTGTATGGGAGCATACCACCCGAGATAGGGATTTTAAACAATATCATAAACCTCACACTCGTGTGTAACCAACTCACCGGTGAACTGCCCGTAGAGATGGCAAACCTAACCCAGGTTAGGTTTGTCAACCTCTCAACTAACTCGTTAACCGGGCAGTTCCCCGGTGAGATAGTAGCAAAAATGCATACGCTTGAAGTTTTTGATGTGTATAATAATAACTTCAGCGGTAACCTTCCTCTGGAGTTCGTCAAGTTAAAAAACTTAAAAACACTCTTTCTCGGTGGTAATTTCTTCTCAGGAGAAATACCTGAAGCTTACTCAGAGTTTCCAAATTTAATAAGTCTAGGTTTGCAAGGTAACGGGCTGTCTGGTACGATACCGTGGAGTTTATCACGGTTACCGTATTTAGAACAGCTTTGGCTTGGATACTATAATAGTTACTCTGGCGGAATTCCGCCAGAGTTTGGTTCTTTTAAGTCGTTACGGCTTCTTGACATAGGTGGGAGTAATCTCACTGGTGTGATACCAGAAAGTTTAGGAAATTTGCAAATGTTGCATACACTGTTTCTTCAGTGTAACAACTTGACAGGGGTGATACCAGCGGATTTATCAGGGTTAGTCAGTTTGAAGTCCCTTGATTTGTCGAATAATAATCTTAGTGGAGGAATACCGGAAAGTTTTTCCGAATTGAGGAATTTGACTTTGTTGAATTTGTTTTTGAATCATTTTGCTGGTCCGCTTCCTCGCTTTATTGGTGATTTTCCGCATCTTGAAGTGCTTCAGTTGTGGCAGAATAATTTTACGCTTTCGTTGCCGGAGAATTTAGGCCACAATGGGAGGTTGATTTCGCTTGATGTTACTGGTAACCGCCTTACCGGAACCATACCCAAAGATTTATGCAAAGGAGGTAATATTATTATATTATTATTCTATAAGTATTGATTTATTATTTGAAAAAGTTTTAAAAAAAAATGCTAAAAAGTATTTATTTATTACAACTGAGTGAGTATGCGTTATGGTGCAAGTCAACCAGGATCGGGTACAAATAAAAGTTATGAATAACTTTTAGCATATGAATAAAAACTAGAACAATAATAGAACAATAATAATTCCCTTAAAAATTAAACTAGACTACTAACAATTATGTTACACGTTTACAATTAATGTGATTTTTACTAAATTTTGTTGAATTGCTAAACTACAGCAAAAATGAAGCAGATTAGTTCAATTTGTAGTTACATTAATTAAATAAAAAATGTGTGAAATTTTTTATTCTTATTATTTGTATCTCATTATAACCCTATAAAATTTATTCAAAATCTTATTAAAAAATGTAAATATTAATATTGTAAACTCTTGCCCGATCGATCTTTCGAGCCGAGCTCGAGTCTTAAATATACTATCGAGCCGAGCTCGAGCCCAAAATACAAAGCTCGAATCGAGCTCGAGCTTCTGAAAATTGTCACGAGCCTAGCTTGATAATGCAAGACTCGGGCTCGGCATGGCTCGTTTGCACCACTAGTTATCAGTTTATTCCAAGTTTAAAGAAAATTACATTGTACAACTAAATATGCACAATGTACAAGTTATAGATGCATAACATAAAGCCAAGCCGTTGACTTTTTTCATTGACTGCAGGGAAGTTAAAGGTGTTGATACTAATGGAAAACTACTTCTATGGACCATTGCCTGAAAACCTTGGCAATTGCAAATCATTAACAAAGATACGAATCATGAAAAACTTCTTCAACGGAACAATACCTTCAACCATCTTTAGCTTACCCTTACTAAAACAGCTCGAGCTCGATGACAACTATTTCTCAGGCGAACTACCGTCCGAGATGCGCAGTGAGTCGTTACAAAGCGTTTCGATATCAAACAATCGGATAACGGGCGAAATCCCTCGGGCGATAGGCGGTTTAGTGAACTTAACTACTGTTTCATTGCAGGATAATAATTTAACCGGTGGCATACCGGAGGAGATGTTGGAGTTGAAAACGTTGTATAAGATTAATGTGAGTGGGAATGGTTTAACCGGTGAGATTCCCGGTTCGATCGGGAGGTGTTCGGAGCTTACTTCGGTTGATTTTAGCAGGAATAAGTTGGTTGGTGAGATTCCTAGAGGTGTTTTGAGTTTGTTGAACTTGAACATTCTTAATGTGTCTAGGAATAAGATGAGTGGTGAGATACCGAGTAAGTTAGGTCATATGAAGAGCTTGACGGTGTTGGATCTTTCGTTTAATCGATTTTCGGGTAAAGTCCCGTCCGATGGCCAGTTAAAGGATTTTAACGACTCGGTGTTTGCTGGAAACCCTGACCTTTGTTCGCCACACGTGGTTCATTGTCCGACGGTGTCGCAGATGAATAGGCGATCAATACGACTGAAATTCGTGATCACGATCGTGTGCGTGATTTCGATAGCATCGTTCGTTGCCATTGTGTTAATCCACATCCAGAGGAGGGAAACGTGTCCAGAAATCGAAAATGTGGAAGCTGACCGCTTTTCAGCGGCTGGATTTTAAAGTCGATGATGTGATCGCGTGTTTGAAGGACGAGAATGTGATTGGTAAAGGCGGGGCGGGGATCGTGTATCGTGGATCAATGCCGAATGGTGTTGATGTCGCGATCAAACGCTTGATTGGGAAAAACCATGGGTTTGACGCGGAGATACAAACTTTGGGGCAGATTAAACATCGGAACATTGTAAGGTTGCTCGGTTATGTGTCGAATCAGGAAACAAATCTTCTACTCTACGAGTACATGTCGCACGGGAGTTTAGGTGAGATTTTGCACGGGTCAAAAGGAGCACATTTGCAATGGGAGACGCGGTACAAAATCGCGGTTGAATCTGCTAAGGGATTGTGTTACCTCCACCATGATTGCTCCCCGTTGATCGTTCACCGAGACGTGAAATCGAACAACATACTGTTGGATTCGGATTATGAAGCTCATGTTGCTGATTTTGGGTTGGCTAAGTTCTTGAGGGATGCTGGTGGTTCTGAGTGCATGTCTTCTATTGCTGGATCATATGGATACATTGCACCAGGTACATTTCTTTTAATTGATGATATCATTATTCAACATATTTGCTCATTTTGCTTAATTTTCGCTTACATGCATATTTGAAATGAAGGGATAAAAGCTATAACACATTCATTACATATGTAGAACTTATGTAGATTTTACTATATGTATAGAAGTTGTTGACCCCATTTGTATATAAATTTATCAAAAGTTGTCCCATGTTTGCACATTTTCAGATTTTTTTGGTTAGTTTGAGAAGTAACAAATCATTACTTTAGATTTGTTATTTCAGACTAAGTTATGTTTATTTTTACACATATTTAGAGAAGATTAATATGTTAGTTTGCATATATATTATAAAATCTTGCTTAGTCATTATTAAAAAGAATTCTTATAAGACTTACTTATTTTAGACATGTTTAGAGAAATGATTATTTGTACATTATCAAGTTCTTTTTTATCTGTAACAAGGTATTTTTATTAGAGATATTAAATGTTAAAATTAGTGATTTTGTTCACGTAAAATGAGAAACTATGGTAGGTTTTATTTTATTTCTAAATCTTTTAAAATCTAATTTAAGGTTTTAAATGTTATGCTTCATGCAGAGTATGCCTACACCTTAAAGGTGGATGAAAAGAGTGACGTCTATAGCTTTGGAGTCGTGCTCCTCGAGCTAATCGCAGGCAAGAAACCGGTGGGTCAGTTTGGTGATGGGGTGGATATTGTGAGGTGGGTTAGAGAGACCATCTCGGAGATCCCCAAGCCATCGGATGCTGTTGCTGTGCTATCGGTGTTGGATTCAAGGCTCCACGGTTACATTCTCTCGAGCGTAGTCAATATGTTCAAGATTGCAATGATGTGTGTGGACGACGATAGCACGGCTCGGCTACCATGAGGGAAGTTGTTCACATGCTAACAAACCCGCCTATTCACCAACCGTGCGTACTCACTAGTTAAGCGTTACGCGTTACGCGAACATGGTTTTAAAATGTACAGTAGTAACCTTTTGGTGTTTTGATATGAATAAATTGTGTGAATATAAATGTGTAACGGACATTGCACGGGTTGCAATTAAGGTTTCCATGAATTACCACTTTTGTTGCTTGATGTATTATATATGAAAGCTTTGAATCGACAAAAGCTTATACTTACACATGTGATGTGTGATGACATCTTAAGGTTCCAAGGACATGAGCTTTTAATAGCATATCAAATCTATGTACTAGTCTATATCTGTCTATGGATTTTAATTCATTATTCATTAATAGTTATAGTGGTCACTAGTGTACTATATATAGTCTATTTACTTTTAAATTTTATATATTGCTTACATTTAATCATTTATGTACTTGTAATCAAACAAATAGTTCATATTTTTCTAACTTTGCATTGTTCATCTACTGCATTTGTAAACAAGCAATTGAAATTGCTTTACTATATTTTTAATCCAAAATGCATATGGGTGACAAAAAGAAATAAATGTTATGTCAAAATTCAAATTGTCAAGGACAAAAGAAAAACTAGGGTGCAAATAAGCCGAATCAAGCTTGAGCTCAACCATGCTTGAGCTCGAGCTCATTGGAGTTACGAATGCTCGAGCTTGACCTGTTAGTTGTTTCTCAAGCTCAAGTTCGATTCATTTATTATTTATTATCTAATGAATTAGATTAAAATAATAAGCTCGTTTAGGCTTACGAGCTTGATGATTGAAGCTCAAGAGCGGCTCGTTTGCTAAATAATTTTAAATGTGGGTTAAACACTATTAAATATTAATGAAACTATTGTTGAATCAAGACTTGATAAAGCTCGACGAGCTTTGCAACCCAAGCTCAGGCTCGATAAATAAACTAGCTTTGTTTTAGACTCAAGTTTGACTTGGGCTTGATTCATTTCGAGCTTTTTCTCGAGCCGGTCTCGAGTAACTCGCAAGTCGTTCGGCTCGTTTGCACCTTTGAGAAAAACATAGAAAACACCTTTTTTGACAAGGCTTGGTTTTATCAAGAACAATGATGAGTGTGTATTTAAGAAGGTGAGTCGGAGTCTCATAACTTTCCTGATTCTATATGTGGATGACATACTAATTATTAGGAATAACATTCCTATGCTATGATGTAAAATCATGGCTTGATAAATGTTTCTCAATGAAGGGTCTTTGAGAAGTTGCCTATATACCGGGAATCAAAATATATAAGAATGGTTCGAGGAGGTTGATTGGTTTTAGTCAAAGTATTTACATTGATAAAGTGCTTCAATACTTCCATATGTCTGATTCCAAGAAGGGGTCTATACCTATGGTAGATGGAACAATATTGAACGAGGAACAATATTTTAAATTAGATGTCTCTTCCTTAATAGGGTTCCTAGTTCAAAAATCAGGAACGGTATGTCTTGAATCATGGTCATTCTTCCTATGGTTGAATCTCTGAGCTTCAAGGGAAGTTTCAAAGTGGTTGAAAACTCAACAAGAGTCAACTAAGAATTTGCAACCTGACAAAAAAAATGATTTTCACTCTCAGATCTTGATGTTGTCCTCGTTAGGCCAGACATAGGTTCATCCCGGTAAAAAGCATGGATCCACATTGATCTCATGTTGAACATGTCCGTCAACCAATTGTTCGTAGTTAGTTTGTAATCAACCATAACTACACCCCACTCGAAATCAAACGTCTCTGTAGTGATTGAGTTTTGTCCATACAATTGCAGAAATTCTCCTTTTGAACTCATCATCACTGCATAATGCACTACCCACCTAAAAAACAAAAACAGAGAAACAAACGCACGTTGGTTATCTTTTGAACGCATGTACATAAAAATCAACATAAACTATCAAACGCACGTGATAAAAATTTGGATGCATGCACTGCATCATAAACTCCTATGATGCTATATAAACGCACTCATCAAAAAAACAAACGCACATAGTAATTTTATGCAAAATTCATACTGGCCTTATTAGAAACCTTTTTCATGATGTGCCACACGCAAAATCAGTGTCTGCTATTATGAAAAACCAACTGGATAGCATTTTTCATGGCAGGGTCTTGATCGTTACAACCACTTTTGGATGCTTTCCAAAAGATTTGGCAAATGATTGTAACAACCATGTGTATGATTTAGTTGTCTCAGATGATAACAATCCTGCCCCAAGTGTAACATTCCAACAGTGGTCATCAATTCTGGTAAATGATACAAAAACCATCTTGTATCGGCAAAGCAAATTAAAAGATTAAAAAAACTATGAACATATAATAGTTGGATATGAAACTTAAAAATTAAAAGCATACTTGTTGGTATTAAATGTTGCATCAAAGGAAATCACATCTTCAAATTCCATATAGTTTCTCTTGCATAACGTATCAACCCAAAATAAACCGGTGAGTGCATTCTTTTCATCCACATAAAACTCACAGGAAAATCTGCCAAGAACTTCTTCTTATTCCTAAGCTTAGACACTATAATATCTGCATCATACTCACCAATGAAAGTATTTATTCCACCTTTAAAATTCTTGCAATCATTAGCCATTGCACCAACATTCTCATACCCTCCATACTTAGTCTTCGTACTATTAAAAGCTTTGACAAGACCCATGTTCAATGAAGACAGCTGACAGATCATCTCTTCTTGAGTATGTGTCAGCTTTCTATTAGATGCTAGGAAATGAATGTCATTTTCAGATACAAAAGCATGATTATGACATTCCACAAAGTCATAAACCTTGAAAGTCTTGCCATCCTCAGAAGTTACTTTTACATGTGCCTTACATCCAGTCCGGATAGACGGTCTTTTCCTTATCTTAACGTCTATATTAGAACTATATGCACCTACTTTGACTGGCTTAAAACCCTCCTTATATGTAAGGTACTTGAGTCTTAAAACACCTCTTCGCACACCTTGGGTACCATTTCGAATAGAAAAGCCAGCAGCCTTTGCATATTTGGCATAAAACTCGTGTGCATGATCAATACTAGGAAACTCCATGTTTATTACAAGTTTAAGTGATTCAGGTACATCAGGAATGAAGGAGTTAATAGCTTTGTCTTCTACATGAACATCGGACGCAACACCTTCAAAAAATAAACGCACGTAATAAAACTTCAAACACATGTTGACATTTGATAATTTAACCTATTTAAACACACGAATGATTATATTCAAACGCACATGTATATGTTCATTATCTATGTTTGAACTTTTTAAACGCACGAATTATCCTATTATAAACGCACTAGCTTATGTTGTGTATTAATGTCTAAACTTATAAACGCACTTATAATCTAAACGCATCTGATATTCAAAAACATAATTAAAATAACTTCAATCCTTCTGTAATCGTTGATGATGTTCAAACTATGAATATCCACATCCTGGTTAGTCTCCTCGATCAGGTATGAGTATCCACAAACAACATGTTTACGAAAATCAACCTTAAAAAAACTAATTGAAAAAACTGAATAAAAAACAGAGCATAATAAACTGTACGATGAAAAACAATATTATCGACATTTGGAACCGAATTATCAACAGAAACGCTATGCTCATCAACCGATAAGTTTAAATCTGATAAACAAAATAAAAAAACTAAGCATAATTCTACTGAAAACTGATTTAATTGACTATGAACATACGTACCGAACATCCTGAAATAGTTCAATTGACCGTGATATGATGATCGTATTGCGATTGAATCGTAATGTGTGTAATCGACTGATGTTATATAATTCAAATTCGAATTTGAAATCGTTCACATGTGTTATGAATTGGTTAAGTTGATAGGTGACAACTTGTAGTGGCTTTTTACACTTTTCAAGTTAAGGATACTTTGTATCTTATACTTTTTCTAAACATAAATAACGATTTATGTAATTTTTCATTTAACTTAGAGGGTGTTTGGGATTGAGTTTCAAAACAACTTATTGACTTATTAGCTTTTTGGAAAAGCCAATAAGTCAATAAGTTGTTTGTGTAACCCAAAAGCATTTTCTGTTTTGACTTTTGGCTTTTAACTTTTAAGGGTGGAAAAACTGTTTTTGAAAAGTTAGAAATCCTGGCTTTTGGCTTTTGACTTTTGGAAAAAAAATTACAAATCTACCATCCATACAACCAATATTCACAATAAGTTAAGCGAAACACTTAAAAAATAACAATATATTGATTTTTTAACGTTTCTCATCCCAAAACCCAAAAGCTAATCCAAACACTTTTTTTAAAGAGAAAATTGCAGTTTTCGTCCCTGTGGTTTGCCTAAACTAACAGGTTCAGCCAAGGCTTAACACCCTGAGTACCTGTGGTTTCATTTTCTAACACTTTACGTCCCTGAGACTAACGTCGTTAGTTATTCCGTTAGTTTTTGGGTAAATTGACTATTATACCCTTAATTTTTGGGTGAAATGACTCTTATACCCTCCCTTCCATCTTCCCCAACCCACCCACCCACCACCACCATCACCACCACCTGCAACACCCACCACCACCATCTCCACCACTACCACCACCACCACCTCCTCTCTCCTCCACCATCTCCACTCCACCTGCAACCCACACCACACATCTAATGTAATTCTCTAACATAAACAAAGATATATAGATGAATTAGCACCAAAACACTCTAATTCTCTAACATAGTAATTATGGGTTAAAGCTACCATAAAAGCATCGGAATAGTAAAGGAAGTTAAAATAAAAGTTATCTACCAGAAGATTACAGTCTCCTTGTACGATTCAAAACTTAGATGCCGAGAAACATTGTGACCCACCTGCACAATATCTTTAACCTAAGCTAAGCTACCCAGAAACTAAGCAACAAAAGGCCTCTGTTTCTAGATACAAAATACAACTACTTAAGCATAGAGTACAACTTCCTAAAGCATGATCTGAGTTGCAAAGTTGCAACACAAATTTCTCATCTAAATATGGTCCCAAAACCTAGCATTTTGCACCCCAATACTTTTTTTTCTTCTAATTGTTGCAGAAAGTACAAGTCGTTATAGCATAATCAAGATAGGTATAAGCATAGCCATTTCAATCACACTTGCACATTAATCCTACCAAAAAGTTGTTAAAAGGTATTTCAACTTGTACATAATGCAGTAACACTTGTACCCTGTAGGCTGTAACATACTAATGTAAAATGACAAGGAAGAAATTATTATTATCATTATTACCATGAAGAAGAGCAGACAAGCTACAAGAAGGAACGGAATCAGAACTAACGACGTTAGTCTTAGGTGGTGGTGGTGGTGGTGGTGGGTGTTGCAGGTGGTGGTGATGGTGGTGGTGGGTGGGTGGGTGGGTTGGGGAAGAAGGAAGGGAGGGTATAAGAGTCATTTCACCAAAAAAAATCAAGGGTATAATAGTCAATTTACCCAAAAACTAACGGAACAACTAACGACGTTAGTCGCAGGGATGTAAAGTGTTAGAAAATGAAACCACAGGTACTCAGGATGTTAAGCCTTGGCTGAACCTGTTAGTTTAGGCAAACCACAGGGACGAAAACTGCAATTTTCTCTTTTTTAAAACTCCTTTTCAAAAACTTATAAGCCAATAAGCACTTTTGGATTTTCAAACTCAATCCCAAACACTCTCTTAATTTATTTATTTAAAAAATTTACATGTCGTTAAAAAAAGTGCTTACGTATTCCTGTGATCAAACAGTCCAAACACTAAAGTAAAAAAAACGCAGGGTGAGAGACTGAGAGCCAAGGAAAATAGGGATTAGATAATAAGGAATCGTGACCGACCGATTGATTTTTCTTTTGTCACATCTCTCAAACTTGGATTAGAAGAGTTTCACAATTCGTTTAATTATTTAAAATAGATTATTTTGCTACAAGAGTTTTCTTTTGTTTATTGTTATCACAATTAACCGTCATAAGGATTATATTATATTATGCATAAGTGCATGTGATAGTGTTTAAATGGGTACTCGCCGCCTCGCCGGAAAACCATTCCGGTGGAAATTTTAGCAAGATTAACAAAGTTCTATATCTCAAATCTCCCGGATAGATGTAGCGGTGCCGATTTGGCAAAGGAAGTAAGGAATTTTGGTACGATTTTCAACATTTATATCGCTAGGAAAAGGGATAAGGAAGGAAGAAGGTTTGGGTTTTTATCTCTGTTCGACGTCAAGGATCAACGAGAAATGGCAAGAGTCCTTTCTTCTATTCGGTTGGGTGAATACAAATTAAAGGCTAATGTAGCAAGGTTTGTTTTGGAGGAAGGCGAGGTTAACGCTCGTAAACCTACCTTCCGTCCCAATGACCAAGATCAGACTTAGCAGAATCGGGGGGAGAATGGGTTTAAGATACATGAAACAAGGAATGTTTTTCCTTCGAACTCCATGTCGTTCAAGGAAGCTTTTTCAGGTGTCTCACAAGGAAAAAGTATTACCATAGATGATAATGTTTCTGCATTTGAAAATTTGCATGGTAGATCGCTTGTTGTCAGGGTGGTTTCTTTGGATGTCCTCAGGAAGGTTAATTGGATATTGATGGAGATGGGCCTAGGGGAAGGAGTCGTCCGATGTTTGGGTGGTTTCATGGTGTTGATTACTTTCAACACATGCGATCATGCTATTATGGCAAAGGACGAGCTCTTGACCAGACCTGAACAGTTTAGTTCGGTAGTTATATGGGAGGGACAGGAGCTGTCTTTCGAACGTATAGCCTGGTTGAAAGTGGTTGGGGTTCCTCTTTGTATTCTTGAAGATCGGGTATTAGAGAATATCGGGAGTTATTTTGGAGTGGTGGTTAGGAAGCCTTCGGTTGAGTTACTGGAGACAGATTCTTCGTTTCATTTGATTGGTGTCTTGGTCGATCATGGTGCTCGGGTCCAAGATGTAATATTCTTAAAATGGCGTGGGAAGACTTTCAAGATCTGGATCGAGGAGGAGGATAAAGAATGGATATCAAAGTTTGTTGAAGACTGCGGCCAGACGTCGGAGGAATTTCACAATGAGGATTCTCGAAAACCAGCTCCGGTGGATACACCAGTGAACATAATTATGGAAGAAGAGAATTTATCGGGGGAATTTAATGCCACAGTTAATGACCTTGCAAACATAATTGGTAACGTGGAGGGAATTACGGCGAGTCATGCGGATAAGTCAGCCAATATCTTGGAAGGTGATAATGATTACAATAATGATTGTAGTCAAACTAGCCAACAACCTGTGGTCAAATGCCAAAAACGTAAAAAAGTCAATACAAAAGTTTTGGAGGTGGGCCAGAATTCAGGTAGTGCATATTTTAATAGTAATGATAGGCCCAATAAAGGACCCAAGACTAATGAAGACCCTTTTGGGCTGGAACCTATAATAATGGGCTTGGATAATAATGTGTTAAAGTCTAGAGGTGGGGATCCAGTTATGGTTTCAAACTCTTTTGAAGCCTTGCTCGATGATCAGGTGGATAATTCTGGAGAGCTTGCAACAGAAGGTTTGGATGTTAATAATGACTCGGTCCAGATTACGGTTGATCACAATGTGGAAACGGTGGAGGTGGATGAATCGGAAGCCATAATAAAGTTTGCTGAACGGGTCGGAGTTCGCTTACAAGGATTCGAGCATTTGATTTCTGAAACTGTTGAAGGAAAAAGGATACAATCAGGTTTGCGATGAATTGTTTATCTTTGATTGTTAGAGGCTTAGGGTCAGTTGGTAAAGCCTCTTGGGTCAAAGGTTTGGTTGTAAATAATAAAGTAGATTTTTTGGGGTTACAAGAAACAATGTTGTCTGATGGTGAGAAAATCGAGCTGGGGTCGGTTGGTGGTAATGGGGGCTTCGATGCTGAGTTCGTTGGGGCAGGGGGAAATCGGGTGGTTTGTTCAGTATGTGGAATTCAAAAAAATTCAAAAAGATTAGCTCTTTAACAGACCACAATTTTATCTGTATTTCTGGGAATTTGGTTGAAGATGGGACCATAGTAAATGTGGTTAATGTCTACGCTCCTCAGAAAGTCGGGGAAAAAAGAAATATGTGGGAGCGTCTATTGATGTTGATGCAGGGTAAGTTGGGGTTGTGGTTGTTTTTAGGCGATTTTAATTCAGTTAGATGATTGGAAGAAAGAAAAAATTCCAAATTCAACAGTAGGGCGGCTCTGGATTTCAATACTTTTATTAACGATGCTTGTTTACAAGAGTATAATATGCAGGGAAACAGATTCACGTTTTTGACAGGGATAGGTGAGTCAGCGAAGATGAGCACAATTGACCGAATGTTGGTCTGCCAGGATTTTTTTAATAGATGGCATGGGGCGTGTTTAAGGGCTTTACCAAGGGAGTTGTATGATCATAGTCCCCTGTTGTTAACAGTGATTGACTCCAACTTTGGTGCTAAACCATTTAGGTGGTTTGACTCATGGTTGGATAGGGATGGTTGCGAAGATGTGGTGAAGAACGCTTTGAATAATGTTTATTTTGATGGGCCGGCTGACGATTTAATTAACAAAAAGTTTTTGGTAGCCAAGTCTGCTTTAAAAAAGTGGTGGAAAGCGGTTTCTTTGAAGGAAGGGGGGAGTTGGCTTTGTTAAAAACTGATATTGCGCGCCTTGAAAAAATTATGGAAGATAGAGATCTTGAGGAAGAGGAGGTGTGGGTTTGGGAGGAGAGCAAAAAAGAAGTGGATAGATTGGGTTTGTTGAAGAACAAAGACCTCAAACAAAAGTCTCGGGTGCAATGGGCTAATTCGGGGGATGAAAACTCTGGTTTTTTTCATCGTTGCATTAATGGTAGAAAAGCGGCGAATGATATTCCGGGCGTTTTGGTGAATGGGGTGTGGATCTCTAAGCCTTCTTTGGTGAAAAAAGAAGTGCTATTTTATAGAAACCTTTTCCACGAAGATTATGTTAACAGGCCCAGTTTTGTTTGTAATGATTTGAAACAGGTTCCAGAGAATAAGAAAGAGGCTTTGATTGCTCCTTTTTCTAGGGAGAAATCAAGGAAGCTGTGTTCGAGTGTGGATCCGAAAAGGCGCCAGGTCCAGACGGTTTCAACTTCCGATTCATTAAACATTTTTGGGCTGAGCTGGAAGAAGATTTTGTGAGATTGTTAGAGGAGTTCCATGAGACGGGTATTATTAGCAGGAATTGTAGTTTATCTTTTATTACTCTCATTTCAAAAACAAAGACCCCGGTGGGTTTAAAGGACTACCGTCCTATTAATTTAATAGGAGTGGTTAGTAAAGTTATATCGAAGGTAGTGGCCGGGAGAATAAAAAACGTTATGGGGGATGTGATCTCTGAATCTCAATCGGCTTTTCTTAAAGATCGGTTTATTTTGGACGGGCCTCTTGTTCTTAATGAGCTTATTGGATGGTTAAAGAAATCCAACAAAAAGGCGTTTTTATTGAAGATCGACTTCGAAAAGGCGTACGACAACGTAAATTGGAATTTTCTTATTTTCATTATGGATCAGATGGGTTTTCCCTCTAAGTGGTGTTTATGGATTAGAGGTATTATTCAATAGGCTCGGTCAACGGTTTTAGTTAATGGGTCGCCTACGTTTGAGTTCAACTGTCAAAAAGGTCTCAGACAAGGCGATCCTCTTTCCCCCTTTTTGTTTCTGATCGTTATGGAGGCTCTGGAGAATTTGATATTGAGGGCTTGTCGGTTGGGGGAAGTGGAGGGGATTAAAGTTTCTGATGTAGGGACAAGCATTTCGCATATGCTGTACGCCGATGACGCTCTCATTATGGGTACTTGGTCTAGAAACAATATTGTGAGGTACACGAGGCTGCTGCGCATCTTTTTCTGGTGTTCAGGGCTGAAAATTAACGTCCACAAGTCGCATTTATTCGGGTTGGGTGTTTGTGACACGGAGGTTAGCGGTATGGCCGAGGCTTTGGGTTATAAAGTTGGTAGTCTCCCATTTCAATACCTTGGGATCAAAGTCGGTGCGAACATAAATAGATCCTCTCATTGGGATCCTGTGGTAGAGTCGGTTCGGAATAGGTTGCAATCGTGGAAAGCTAAGATGTTATCCATTGGTGGGCGTCTTACACTGATAAAGTCGGTGTTATCTAGCCTTCCGGTCTACTATTTATCGTTGTTTAAAGCGCCGAGTGTGGTGCTTGAAACTATTGAGAGGATGATGAAAAAGTTCTTGTGGACTGGAAGTAGAGAAGGCAGAGGTATTCATTGGGTTTCTTGGGATATAGTGACGAGACCAAAAAGATTCGGGGGTTTGGGAATTTCTAAGTTATCCGAAGTGAACTTGGCGTTGCTTGTGAAATGGGCGTGGAGGTTTAAAACCGATCATGAAGGGTGGTGGAGAAAGTTTATTATTAGTCTTCATGGAGGTCGGAATAGGTGGACGTTCTTACCGGTTAAAAAAGCCTTAGCTGGGAACTGGAAATCTGTTGTCAACTTTCTGGAAAAAACTCGGATTAATGGGGTGAGCATTGACAAGTGCATTACGTGCCAGCTTGGGGATAAGAGTAGGATTAATTTCTGGAAGGATATTTGGTATGGTACAACACCGCTGTTTATAAGATGGCCGATCTTGTATTCGAAGGACAGGAACAAAAATGTTTATGTCAAGGAGCGAATCAGAATAGATGGGAATGTTTTAGTCTTGGATGATAGCTTGGTTTTGGACGCTGCAACAGTGGAAGGCATTTCGGAAGTTCAAGACGTGTCGCATATGTTGTCTCTTGTTAAATTCAGCGGCTGCAGTGACATATGGGTTTGGGACCAGAACCCGAGTACTGATTTTTCTGTGGCTGCAGTAAAAAATTCGCTGAGGCGAGGTATTTATACACAGCAGACACATCAATTAAAGTGGGTTAAATGGGTTCCGATTAAGGTTAACATTCTGATGTGGAGGATTGAGAAAGGCAGGGTCCCTACTCGTGTGGAGCTGGTTAAAAGAAGGATGGTTTTACCTGATTCTAGATGTCCTTTATGCAGTTTGGAGGAGGAGTCTGTTACTCATTTATTCATTAAGTGCGAGTTCTCGTTTGCTGTTTGGAATTTAATTTGGATATGGTGCAAATTGATGCTGGTTCACTGCGACTCCATTATAGAATTGGTGCAGGGTCAGGAGCTGCTGATTGCGTCTGATCGGGGTAAGGAATTGATGCGTGGTATCACTATGGTTACATGCTGGGCGATATGGAAAGAGCGAAACGAGAATGTTTTTCAGAATACTACTCCAAAAGTTGTAGAGGTTGTTTCTAGAGTTAAGAGCATGTCTTTTCTTTGGTTTAACTCTAGATCTTATGCCATTGGGTTGGTGGCCCAATGGTAGAAGCAAAGCTTCTAGGAATACCTAAGGGGGAGGTCATGGGTTCAAGTCCCATAGGGTGTTGAAATTTGCCGTTCAAAAAAAAAAAAAAACTCTAGATCTTATAGTTTAAAGTTGGATTGGAAAGATTGGGTTAAATACCCGATGTATATGTTGTAATCGGTTTCTGACTGGTTCTTAATTTGAGGGCTTTTTCGTTTTTTGAATGAAGTTAATGTTAAAAAAAAAAAACAGTCCAAACACTCTCTACAAATACACATCATTGCTCAAATCAAAATTCAAACACAAACATTTCCCGGTTAACACACAACCAAACCTTTCACCTCCCACCGATCACAAAAACATGGATGACATAAAGAGTCCGCCACCGTGCCCTACCACCGTCACCGTCCGCCGTAACCCTCCCCGGCGAGCTAGACCCACACCATACTCCGCCGCACCTCCATCACAACCTCACTCTTCCAAACCCTCTTCCGCTATACGCTCCTTCCCCATCGATGATATCCTATCCATCAACATCCCTATCATACCAGACCTTCCACAACCTTCAGGTTCTAAAATTACTCAAATCACTATTATTATTATTATTATTAATATTATTATTATTAATCTCTGCATTCACATGTCAGATAAAGCGGAACTTCTAAAGCCTTCTGTTTCCGACTCACCTTCAGGTTCTTAACTACTGAAATTAATTATTATTATTATTATTATTATTTTTTTTTTTTTTTTTTTTTTTTTTTGTTGTTGTTGTTGTTGTTGTTCTTATTGTTTCGATTAATATTCAGATTGCAACAAACTCAAGGTTTATTTAAGGATACGGCCGATTTTAACTCAGAAAGTGGGAGGATCAGTGAAGGTTGAAGGGAAGAAGAATGTGTGGCCGCAAAACCCTAGGAAAAGAGGTGATGTGAGGACGGTGAAGGATGAGGGGAATAATAATAAGAAGAAGGTTAAAAAGGTTGAAACGTGTTTGAAAGTGAATGATGAACATTCTGTTACGCTTTCTGTGCCTCAGAGCTTGACGGATGCGAGGCGAGTGAAGTCTGAGGTTTACGAAGGGTTTTCGCATGTGTTTTGTGATGAATCGTCTCAGGTAGTTGTTTTATAATGTTTACTTTTAGTTTATTAGCAGTGATTTGTTTTTAGTTCTGATTATTTTGTAATATGTTGAATTTTTATTCAATTTTGAGACTGGTAACTGTTGAGATCATAACACAATTATGATAATTAAGTCGGTTTATAGATATTGATCGTCTCGGGCTACTTTTTAAATGTTAGTTTCTATTTAGTTTTGATATGAATTTGTGAGTACATATGTATGCTGATATTTTGATTTTTTAGAATTTTTGAGATTGATATGAGATAGTTTTAGTTTGTTTTTGGCAGAGTGAAGTATATGGGAGGATGATGAAATAGTTATTTTGAATTTTCTTCATTTTTGGGGCTGCATTAGTGAAAGCATAAGATGTTTTTAAAAAAAAAAAAATAAGTATGGCAGTTAGGCAATTTTAGATATGTAATGGTGAAAGCATAAAATGTTTTTTTTTTTGTATTTTGTATTTTGTATTTTGAGTTTAGCTTGTTCTGTAGTATTTTGAGTTTTTCTTCATTTTTGGGACTGTTAACTGTTTTGGTAAATATGATAATTATAATAATTAGGTCAATTTTTATATGGAATTGCGGAATGATAAAATGTTTTCTTTTGTAGTCTTGATTTTTGGGACTGTTAACTGTTGCGGTAATATGATAATTATGATAGTTAGGTTAGTTTTAGATGCAGAATGGTGAAATGATAAAATATTTTTGTAGTTTTGATTTTAGTTATTCTGTGAAATTTGAACTTTTTCTTTATATTTAGTATTGATTGATAATGTTTTTTTGGCAGGGTGAAGTTTATGAAAGGATGATGAATCCACTAGTGGTGGACTTTTTAAAGGGCAAGAGTGGGATGCTTGCTGCCATGGGGCCTAGTGGATCTGGTAAAACGCATACGGTTTTTGGAAGTACTAGGCAGCCTGGGATGGTTGCTCTTGCTCTTCGCCAGATCTTTTCACAAAAGGAGAGCGATAGATCCAGATGTTCAAGGTCATTAGTTAAATGATGGTTTCATGAATTATTTATATGTTTTATGTTCTATTGACAAGTGAATCATGGTTAGGGTCTTGTAAATTATCGACTGGACACTCTCCAGACTGTAGAGGTGTTCATAAACATTAAAATCCAACTGACCACGGACCACCAAAGCCGAAGCAAGTCGGATGGTTCGACCTGTTTTAGTGGTTCGGCCAATCGTTTAGAACTTGGAAACACCAATGTAAACAGAAGAAAACGTTCAACTTTTATTATTTTTGTTTTTCGAATATGCAATTGTGTACCATTTTAGAAAGGTTGCTTCAAACTAAAGATTTGGAAAAAGTTAAAAAGAACCTGCTTAAACCACGAAACTCGCACTGTTCTGGACGGTCTAGCCGACCCAATCAAACCAACCAGTTTTATTTGTCGCTTTATTAAAAGTTAGTTAGCGGCTTGGCCTAGCAAATCTGTCAAAACCTCTCAAATCATATTGTGAACACTCTATGGTTACCTCCTATTTAGTAAAGTTGGAATCTCCATCAACTAAAGCATTTCAAGAGTTATTTTGTTATATATTGGTGTAGGACATTCTATCTATCAATGTTTGAAATTTATTCTGAGCGAGGAAAAGGAGAAAAGATCATGGATTTATCACAAGAAGGAGGTGATTTGTCTTTTCAACAATCAAATATCAAAGGTCTCAAAGAGGTTGATAAACTTTTCTAGTTTATATTGTTAATCTCTTTTATTTATCTCATGAATTTGTGCATCATTCTTTTATCTATCTTCAATGAATTAAGTATGCTAAAAAGTTTTATTTCTCTTTGATAATGAAACACAGGAGGTCATTCATGATGTTCAACATGCTGAATCTTTGATTGCAAGTGGAATGTTAAAGCGTTCTACTGCTATGACAAATTCCAATATCCAGTCGAGGTACTTGGCAAATGGTTACTTGGTCTGATATTATGGCTCACTAGCCTCTGTTAAACATGTGTTGGTACATTCTCATTTGTTTAGAACTGTGGTTCTCGTTTGTTTGTTAGGAAGTAGTTTTATTTCTATTTTCAGTAGTAAATATATAAATGTATTTTTTACTTGTGGTTTTATATTTTCCCAGCCGTTCACAGTGTATTATAAACATTCGTTGTGACGTTGATAACCTTGATGAAGATCAGTTTCGCACTGCTATATTGACCATAGTTGATCTTGCGGGAGCTGAAAGAGAAAAGAGGACTGGAAATCAGGTGCTGATTATTACTGATTTTAATTTTGTTATTTCACATATTAATAAAGAGGATTGGAATGTGATTGCCAAATGCTCATCTGTTATTGGATAAGCCTCTTCTGAGCATAACTAAATATTGTTAGTGTTTATGTTGTGCGTGTTGTGTTCGTTTTATCTTGCTTATGCTCGTTTTTATTTACAATCTTGACTACTTTTTATCTTCTTGACAGGGAGCTAGATTGCTAGAAAGCAATTTTATCAACAACACATCTATGGTTTTTGGATTATGTTTGAGGGTATGCATCAGAACTTTAGTTATAAAATGAAAAGTTATGTTTACTTTGCTTTTCTCTTCTTCTCTCGCTATATATACATGTCTATACCTAGACATATGTGCATTTTATAAATCGCCACGAATCATTTTCTTCTTAGATAAAAATTATCTTAATTTGTGATTTACTAATTGTTAACTTTTTTTATCTGCAGTCTCTATTAGAGCACCAAAAGAACCCGAAAAAACCTTTACAAAAGCATTTTCAAAATTCACTGGTAAGCTCTTAGCATATTTCTTTTCCATAAATTTTTGTTTTATTGATTTTATTTTCTCGTATTGCTTTTGTGACACTATTGATCTTTATTTTTGTCAGTTAACTAAATATTTACGAGATTATTTAGAAGGAAAGAAGAGGATGGCCTTGGTATGCGTCTTTGTTTCAATATGACATTATGATTGATTGAACAATTTGATATTTCATGACATTGTGATTATCTTTTAATTCGTGTGTTCCAGTACTGTTTCTTAAGCAAATTTAGTTGCTAATTAGTTTTATGTTTTAGATTTTAACTGCCAAACCTGGGGAAGAAGACTACCAAGATACATCCTATTTATTGAGACAAGCTTCACCATTTATGAATATAAAGTACCAAACTTTCGTGTGTATCTATCTTTGTTTCTGGATACATTAAGTTAAACAGCTCAAATTCAATATATCTGTTTTAGGTTTGAGAATATTGAAGAACAGCCATTAGGCAATAAAAGACGGACCCAGACATTGCCAAAAGCAGAACAAGCTAAAAGAATGAAACTTCATAGTAATGACGTCTGCATGGTATTTTTTTTCTTTATTTTAACCTTATATTAGTGTCTGATAGCTTACTACTTTTAAATGGTTATTGCATACTATTTGACTTTACTATTGCTAACTTTCTTTTTACAGGATGATCAATCGAAGAGCGGTATTCTTCATGAGCCTCATAAAGAAGGTTACACAAAAAATAGATGAAAGTTTTGGTTTTGCTTTTTCATGTGCTATTTCAGTTCTGCTATACAATATAGCAGACTATATCTATACGTGTGTGTGTATATATGAATATATGTTTGGGTTGTTGGCACCATTTTATTTTTATTGTTTTAAAGGTTGTTTTGCTTGTTGGGACAGAGCTTATTCTAGAACAAGACACAGAGGTTGAAATCAGTGGTCCATCAGCTCAGTTTCCAGTCGTCGTTAATAACAAAACAAACAAGAACAATTCTATCAAGGGAAGTATCACTGATCTAGCTAAGAAAGCTAGAGAGTATCATATTCTTTCAAACTTCTCTAGAGCCTTATGGAAAGTTCTGAAAGAATACAAGAACAAGTTGGTGGTAATCTTCTTTACTTACTTGAAATGATAAAATTTATGTATTATATTTTTGTTTGTGTTGCCATATAGTTCAAATGTTGGTAATATTACAAATATGTATGACAGGCTAGTGAAAACGAAGCTGATACTTTAAGACATAGCCTTACTGATGAAAAAGAACGGTGTGCTGCATTGGAATCTGAACTAAACCTCATTAAAGCTTCATGCTCATGTGGAAAGGTATCCATAGCTGAAGAAAAGGATGAGATTTATGTATGGTATTTTTATGATTTAGGGGGTGTTTGGTTTGAGGGTACGTGTTTAGTTTAAGTGTATGGGTTTGAGGAATGGGGTTGATATCCATAAAGTTAGGAGTCTGTCATGCTGATATGAATGGTCGGATGTGTGTGGAATTCCTTACCCATCTATCTTGTTATCCTGTACTCACGATGGTTTGTGGGGCAAACCAAACACCACCCTAGTTACCTATTCATGCAACCCCAATTTTTTTTATGTTATTTTATTTTCATTTTTCTTGTTAACAAACTACTTTCTTATTCATTGTTTTCAGTCAAATGCAAAAGCATCTTCACATTCCCTCGAAATGGAGTGCATTACGAAGAAACTGTTAACTACTGATATTGTAAGCAGACACTCTTTTTCATTTCAGTGTTTGTAATGGGCTTCTTTTAATTCAAGTGATCTAAATTAAATTTAACGTTCGGGTCACTGCGTCTGTTCCACTGCCTCTCTTATATATCATCTTATTATCTTTGTTTTGCTTCAGGTTAATGCACAAGGATCTTGTTCAGATAATTGTGAAGAAAATGTGGACACTAGGGTGGTATCTAGCATCCATGTAAGGGCACAAACATTGTTGTAGCTTTATGTTTGTAAGAGGTTGCAATTCTGACCCCTTAACTTATAAAGGAGTTGATTTGGGTCATGTTTTGATCAAATGGAAAAAATAAAAAATAAAAAAAGCAGCTAAAAAGCGAATAAGGTCAAATGATCCCTAAAGTGTAACTTGGATGCTTCGGTGTTTTCAATCACCTCAACTTGACACAAAATGATATGTTTTGATCCACTACCTGACCCGTACCGCCCACCACATTGCCACATCTAGTTTGTTTTATGCGTCCCATTTTTGAGAAGATGACGGTTTTTGATAATTATCAGGATACAAGCTGTGTTGAAGTAGCATCAACATCATTAAATGTTCAAAATTTTGAAGAACATAACGAGGTATATTCTACTGGTGGTGGTTTTTATAGTAGATAAAGTAAACAATTAAAAATGGCTTTAATTTTATGCTGTATGAAGCAACTCTGAATTTACAAGTTTATTATTATTATTATTATAATTAGGAATACAATGTCTCCTGCGATTATGTTGTATTTGATAAAGAAGATTTGCCAGAACTTGGAGACACAGAGTTCAGCAATGATGCAGGTTGGATTCTCAATCTTAGCTCATTATCATTATTTAGAGGGTGTTTGGGATTGCGTTTTAAATCTGATTTTTAGATTATTGCGTTTTTAAAAACGCTGATAATCAGTTTTTAGTGTTTGGGATTGCGTTTTCTGCGTTTTGAAAACACAGATAATCAGTTTTTTAGGCTACCAAAACGCAATAATCTATAAGCAGCTTCATCCCTGTTTTTCAAAAACGCATAATCTGTTTTGAATAATCAATCCCAAACACCCCCTTTAGTTGATACCTCTAGGGGTGAGCATTTCGTGGTTCGGACCTACGAGAACTTTAGACCCGACCCGAGAGAACCTTGGACCCGAA
This sequence comes from Ambrosia x helenae, assembly GCA_030844895.1. Classification (NCBI taxonomy): domain Eukaryota; kingdom Viridiplantae; phylum Streptophyta; class Magnoliopsida; order Asterales; family Asteraceae; genus Ambrosia; species Ambrosia x helenae. Next base: position 29,336 of record JAUTDX010000606.1, read on the forward strand.
CCTTTTTAAATATATGGGTCGGTTCGCGGCTCTAGATTTATATGAATTATCGGTTTCGGGTCGGGTCGGTTCCAAAGTCCAAACCCACGGTTTTAATATAAAAACCACAAGAACCGTTTGTATTTTAATTAAAAGATGACTTATTAATAGATTGATAATGTATGAAAAACTATAATTTATAAAATTAATCCAATAGATATATACTGATAACGAAAAAAAGTAAAACAATACTCCCTTTAAGTCTTTTCATTATTCTTTACGTGTTATTGTAATCGATTTCACGTAATACAATTTAAAAAATATTATTTATAAAAAAACAATGTATTTTTCTTGAAATATTTTTGATTTTTCGGCTTGATGTATATACATAGATGCGATATATTATAATATATATAATATCCAAAATTGAAGTAAATATTTATGTATGTCGCTCTGATGTGTGTGTGTATTTGTTATGTATACATAACAGATTCACATAATGTTTCGAGTGATGAGAATGACAAAACTGTTACCAAAACTGGTTTTAAAAAAAACGGGTGAGGCGTACGCCTTGAGGCGAAACTCTAAGAAAACGAGTCTGAGGCGCGCCTCATGGGGTTCAGATTGTACATACGCCTCTAAGGGCTTAGGCGCTAAATAATTGTGCGCTTAAGGTGCGCCTCAGGTGGTTTAGGGTGTTTTTGATTTGCTTTTTTGGTGTTTTAGACTTTTTGGGTCACTTATTTTATTTTTGATGTGTGTTTTTGATGGTTTAGACTTTTCTAGATCAAGTATTTTATTTGTTACAGACACATAATTTTTATATTTATTTTTTGACTGCGCCTCGAGCTTACGCCTCGGTTCGCCTCTAGGCTTACGCCTCATGAGGCGAAGGGAAAACGTCTCGAGGCTCGTTTCCGTTCTTTTAAACTTTGCCAAAACATATGTCGAGAAACTAAAAATGATTAAAAGAAGGCAACTCGTGAGCTATTGTTAAAACCATATGGAGTAACTCTTTTACAAGCATGGTAAAAGAATAGGAATATGTAACCCTCTAAAAGCCTATTACATTAAAAGGTTCTAGAGGGCAAGACCATTTACCCGACCTATGAGAACCTTTAGGACCCGGAACCACACAGCCTTTTAAGGTTCGGTTCGTGGTTCCTAATTTCAACAATAAAAAGGTATACGGTTCTAGTGGTCAAGGTAGGTCGGGTCGGTTCCTGACCCTTTGCACGCCCTAGATACCTCTGTGGTTCTACTTTTAAAAAGTGGGTGAGGTGCATCACCGAAAGGAGGTCGGATCATGTTAAGCAAGGTGATGCCGCCATGAGCATAAATGAAGTGAACGCCTTTTAGGGCTCTTTAGTAATGCAAGCTTTTGCACATCTGTCCATTACATGTTCTTGGCTCTTTTCCTTTTTAGTTCGTATTTTGTTGATGGAATAAACGGCATCTTTATGAAAAAGACCAAATGATTTGAAAGTTGATGTCGTTAAAAACCTGTTAACCTAAGCAACGTTAAGCTTATGTCCCTTTCAACTTTAAAGGATTTCAATCCAATGTGCTGTCTCCATCATGTTATCAAATAGATGTAAATGCATAATCTGTTTGATGAAGCCATACTTTCTACCTGTGTATGAGTGCGCCCTCACTTCTCTTTGGCTCCGGGGGCTCCATTGCCAAAGAGTGCCTCATACTTTTTTTGAACGCATGTTGATACAGTGTATAATGGAGATACAGGCACACAACCTTGTCACCTGTAAAAAAAATGTTGACAAAATCGGAAATAAATGAAAATTCCTTGCTTGCTGTCTATTTTTTTTCTTTCTTTTTGTAAACACTATTCATAGTATTGTGGATTGTTTTCTTGTTGTATTGTGTTTTTTTTCTTCTTATTCATGTGTTAGGTTAGTTACTTATTTTATGCTAAAATTTTAAGTTATTACTTACAATGCAGGTTATGGTACTTTAGATACAGGTGTTAGTGATTTATTACTTTTACATGGACATGAAGGCCGTTTCTTAACCAAGGGAGACCAAACGGAGCACGGGGAAGAAGAGGTTAGTTTGATCTATTTAGCGTTCTAATTGCAGAATAGTATTGTTTTTGTCAAATGCACAACCATTTTCATTTGTTTTCTGCTTTGATTTCAGTTAGTTGCACAAGAAGCATCTTCATATCTCAGTGAATCAGAAAGCTGTAAGAAGGGAGACCAAAGGAAGCACGAGGAAGAGGAGGTTAGTTTTATCTTATTAGTTTCTCACTTGCAGAATATTCTCGTTTATTTTAAATGACAATATTTTTCATTCGTTTTTCACTTTAATTTCAGCTAGTTGCACAAGATTCATCTTCAGATCTTAGTGACTCAGAGTGCTTTCAGAAGCAAGACATATTGCATGACACAGTAAGCAAATATTACTTTTGAATATATTGTATTATGTTACATTAAGTTTACTCTCCTTAGATCCCATAATTTATGCTTAATTAATTGTGTTATTTCATGATGTATATTGTGAAGTTATATTCCAATGAAGAATTCCTAGTTTCCTACCCTAACTGAAAACTATCGATAATGCTCAGGTTACAATTGATCATGAAATTACTCCTGTTCAAGTAAAGTTGAAAGGCAGTCATCTTGAACGGTTTAAAGAACAGAGTAAAGAGGTATATTTTAGGCCTGTGGTTTTGTTTCTTGATAAAATCATTATAGCTTGAAATGGCTATTTAAGGGCTGTTCACCAGTCATCACTACCAAAGCTGATAAATTTGTTGTCATATGAAGCGGAACGTGGACGTCTCAAGTCCAAATGCTGTGCTTGATAAACAAGATTTCCAGGAAACTGAACAAAGAGTGACCAGTGGAGTAATAAAAGGTTAGAGATCCAACCTAACCTTATGTTACTCTTCATGTGATTATCTTGTTTCTTGAGCTATAAGCTCTCTGATGATTATGATTATCAATTGATTGCTGATTTAATCACTTAAGAGTATTGATGGGGTCATGGGAATATTCAGTCTATGTTGTTTATTCAGCTTTACTTTACAAAGTATTGTAATTAATGGACCTGGTAATTTTTAGTCCAGTTAGAAGACAAAAAGAACCCAGTCCCAAAGTTTATCTTGATCCAAAATAAAACCAACTTCAACTGCTAACGAAGTTTTGAGCCTCGTTAAAAAGAGTCCGGAATAGTTAACACCCAACTGAAGTCGATCACTTTGCAAGTCATAAACTATTAAAAGAATGGTTGGTTATTTTAGATAAAGATTTAATTATGCTTTATTCAACAAAACATACACATTGTTATAATTTTATGACTCGCTAAAATTGTGATTTTGTTCTTGCTAATTCGGACCGCAACTAGACAAAATTATAAAATGTTGCAACTGATGTGGTTGTTGGAATATAATTATGTCAATTCTATACACTTGGGATGGCTTTCAACACTTTTTAGTTTTTATTCTTCTTTATGCATTTGAACAAATTTACGAAACTACAAAATATAAATAAAAAGTTCAGTGATTACTGTTTCTTGACACAGTTCATATAGTGTTGCTGGACATGGTTTTGTTATCGTGGCTTTTCAAATTTACGTGTTAGGTTATATAGTGTGGTACTGTGGTCTATGTTTATTTTATTAAGGTTTTTTTAATTTGCTTAAATTGTAGGTTGTGATAATCTAGAGTCGGCTGTTGGTGATTCAGAGTTACACATACGTGGAACAACAAATTCTTCATTTGTAAAGGGAGACCAAGGGCAACATGAGGAGGATGTTAGTTTGATCTTTGAGGCTCCCATTTGTAGAATTCTACTGTTTGTTTTCCAAATTGCCATTTTTCATTATTTTACACTTTGCTTTCAGTCAAGTACACAATCTTCATCATCAGATCCTGGCGAGTCTCAGTTTTTTGAGAAGCAGGACCTACTGAATGACACTGTAAGCAAATACATCCTTTAGTGGTTTCATAGTTCTAAAATATATTTGTACTGAGAACATGAGGATTCGAGGAAGATGCGAGTGTGATTTTGATGCTTTAATTTGTAGAATATTACTGTTTGATTTTCAAGATGCAAAATTTTCATTTGTTTTTTACTTCGTTTCAGTCAAATGCACAATCTCCATCGTCTGATGTCAGTGTGTCTCAGTGTTTTGAGAACCTGGACATATTGGATGAGACTGTAAGCAAATATGTTCTTTAGTAGCTAGAAATAATCATTTAGCTGTGTTCATAACAACCAAATCTGATGCTTTTCTCCTGATCAGAAATTTGATGTTTCTAGTCCAAATCTTCTGTGTGATAAACAAGAATTCAAGGAAGTTGAAGAAACAGATGCTGATGGAGAAGTGACAGGTTAGAGATCCAACCAGATCTTTTATGTTTCTTGATCCATTGGTTATTCTGTTAATATTTATTACAGTAAATAGTTTTCAGTAATGCAATTAGTATATTTATTATTATCATCATGATATTCAAAACAGAAAAATAACCTGACCAGAGCCTGTATTGAACTATTACTTAACCTGCCCATTTTCTTATCTGTAGCTTAACACACATGGTTTTCCTTCTGTAGTTGCAGAAGAAGTTTCTTCATCTCTGGGGGAAGTAGTGGTTAGTTTTTATTTTTTGAACTTATTGCATGATTTTTTGTTTTAGTGTTTTCCTGTTGGAAATGTGTTCTTTAAATCAAAGCTAAACCTAAGAAGTTAGTTGTCCTTACTCCATACCGATTTCATGTATACTTGTTGAAAATAATATGTGGTGAATATTTTACCATGTAACAGACGTTGTTTTGCTTCTGCTTACCAATATGTGCATGGAAAACGTATTCAAGAATTTCTGCAATGCCTGAAATCTGAATGAACAAACATGGGGTAACACTGTTGTTGGTTTTTGTCTTCTGTCTGGCTGTCTGCCCTGTTCCATACCTTTCAGGCTTTCACAATACCAGTAATGAAAACTTGGACTTAATTATAGTTTAATGCACCGGGTTGGTCCTACCCACAATCACCCTTGTCTTCTCTTTTGTATTATATTTTGTTAAAATGTTAACACATTATTATGTTATGATTTTAATACTACCATATCCAAAGTTCCTTTTTAATCATACAATTATGCATTTGAATATGATTTGGATGACTTTTAATCCTTTTTGACATTAGGTTATTTTTTGGTTTAATTGTTTAGTTTAACCGATTAGACCCGTTTAAGAGTAAAAGTATTACCAATATCAGCCAATTTCTGGACCATGAGCCCTTGGTTTTAAAATCCGCGCTCATGTGTGCCGAAAGTGATCAAAAATAGGATGAGGTGGTTACATTTTTGGGGCTGAAAACCTCACACCATTGCAAATCAACATAGCCCATTTTAAGGCTTTTGGTATATGTCAAGGGATTAGGATGATTTAAGAATTAAGAACATGCAATTATTGGATTGCAGGTATAGAACATCTCTTGCTTTGACGGGTTAAGATTCTTTATAGATCACATGTGTGTTTCATAGATTAAAACATGACATATACTTTGAAAGCAACACCTGAGTTTTATGAAAAAAAATGGAGATAGTACTCGGCAAGTTAATTGCTGCTATTTTACTATTGATCAGGGAGTAAGTTTTGTTGACGTGACATCAATAAACGATGATCTTGAGATGTTTGAGGACCACAGTGAGGAGGTAAAGTTTATAGCTAAAAATTATTATTTAGGTGCTAAGCATAACAACCAAAACTGATACTCTTATTATTAATCAGAAAATTGATGTTTCAAGTCCAAATCTTGTGTCTGATAAACAAGAATTCAAGGAAGTTGATGAAACAGATGCGAATCTAGAAGTGGCAGGTTAGAGATCCAACCAGATCTTGTTATTTTCATGATTAATTGATTTTTTTTGTAATTATAGCAATAAATAGTAGATTTCAGTATTGCAATTAGTGTGTGTGTGTGTGTATACACAATATATATATATATATATACACACACACACACACACACACACATTTACACACATATATATAATCATCATTCAAAAGAAAAAATAGTTGGACCGGAGCTTGTTTTGACCTAGTACTTAAGCTGCCTATTTCCATCCGTTGTTTGATATATGGTTTGCCTTTTGTAGTTGCTGAAGTTTCTTCCTCTCTGGAGGAAGTAAAACGAGAACAGGATGAAAAAGAGGTTAGTTTTCTTTATTTTCTTTTGGACTTCCAATTTCTATATAGTTTAATGCACTGGGTTGGTTCTAATCACAATCACTACTGTCTTCTTTTTTATTTTATATTTTGTTAAAATGTGAAAAACATTATTATGCTATGATCTTAGCACAACAATAGTCCAAAGTTTTTTTAATCATATGATTATGCATTTGAATATGATTTGGATGGCTTTTAATCCTTTTGACATTAGGTTATTTTTTGGTTTAACTGTTTAGTTTAACCCATTAGACCCGTTATCGAGTAGAAGTATTATCAGTATCTGCCAATATCTGGAGTGTGATTTCCGTGGTTTTAAAAGGAACGCTCATGGGGGCCAAAAGCGACCACATCATTTGGGACCTAAGCGCTTCACACCATTTAAAATTAACATAGCCCATTTTAAGGCATAGTATATGTCAAGGGATTGGGATGTTTTGAGAACATGTAATTATTAGATTGCAATTACAGAACACGTCTTGCTTGGTTTGGTTAGAATTCTTTATAGATAGCATAGGTGTTTTGTCATTTATTAATGGTAGCATCTTTTTTGAAACATGACATCTACTTTTAAAGCAACGCATGAGTTTTATGAAACAATGAAGTAGACTGTATTTGGCAAGTTAATTGCTTCTAACCCTTGTTTCTTATGTCCCATGATGATGGATGTGTTTTGGTTAAAAGAAGTTTAAGCATGGTACATATTTCCTGCCATTGTTAAGATTTGTTCTTGTGACCAGGTAAAAGTCCCAGTTTCTTCATCAGACCTGGAGGGTAAAAGTACCACTGTAAGGAATTAATGTTCATGCTTGCTTTTGTTGGAATTATGTGACGATCTCAATTCATTTACCTTCATATTGATCAATTCGGGTGGTATTCATCTTTAATGGGGCAAATGACAATTCTATAACTGGTTGACATTGTTCAAAGTATACTCAAATTCTTAACCTCCTAAATTGTTTTGTTTTAAAAATCGGCTTATTTTTTTTTAACGGTAGATATTTACAATCTTATTAAACACATTGATCTTTTTTTTATAAATTGCCAAAAAAATTGCTAACGGGTCAGTTCCACCTGACCCACTCTGTTTGGACTTTGGACCGACATTTAATAAGACGTTAGGACCTACTTGGCCGTTACCTCACCAGTCCATTTCCTACCATGCCTCTGCGCTCAACCCAAATTTCAACTAATTTACCTTTTAGCACACCTTGAACTACTTGATTAATTATTAGCAGAGATCAATATAGCATTTATAACATGCCATGTCACTGATTTTAGGAGGCGCAGGATTCACAATTGATTCTGCCCGAAGAAGTTATCATTTCTCGTTGTTGCAATGATAGTAAGTTGTTGGAGGTGCCAAGTGTTCAACCCTCCAAACCAATGATGGGCGCGAAACCAAAAAGGTAAGGCCTTTTTAATTAGCAAAAGTTTTAGTCCTACAGACGTCATTTAAAGTTTAAACCATTCACAAGGTTACCATCCAATATAGACTTTGGGTGGCTTTCAACACGCTTGACTCTCACCTTTTTTATCCATTTTTAAACAAAAAAATTGACTTATTTTGGGTTGAAATTGAGCCAAGAGTACTTATTATTCAGTTTATTTTAAGAAAAGGTTTTTTATATTTTGTTGCATTTGGCAGCTGTTATGGTTTTTCTTAAAGATTTTCATAAGCTGTTATTTTTTTAAATATTAGGAGGCTTCGACCTGCCTCGTCTGTGATGCTGAAGAATATTAACATATTAGAGTTTGATGATCCAACCACAATGCCAAAGGTACATAATATTTCATTGTTTAATTCAACTTATGATGAAAGGCAATACACACATATGTATGTATTGAAATGAAAAGAAACATTTGACTTTGATGATGCAATCATGACAAAGGCACAGCATTTGACTATCTTATTCAACTGCTAATAAGAGACAACACACAAACATGTGTATTGAAGGGAAACTATTAAATGGTCATGAACCAAATAGATTGCTCTTTAGTCTGTGAATCGCGACCAGAAGGATTTTATTTGTTTGTTTCTCATATGCTAAAAATTATTATATTTAGTTTTTAATTATCTGGTAGTTCTAATCTGAAGTCACCTTCCATTTAAAATTGGTTAAAAAGTAGTTCCTACTTATATAATGGTTTTCTATTTTGAAAAAAAATATGCTTGTATAATTTATAAATGTCCAAGTAATTATGCTTGTATCATGCTGTTAAAAAATATTATGCTTGTATAATTTATAAATATGGTATAATACATATGCGTGTGTGCATGTATATATTCATAATGTTTGTTAGTTGCATACATGCAGCAGCATCGTCATGGAAAAAGAGATGAAAACGAAGATGGCAGAAAAAGAACACAAGGCAGCAACGCTCTTCTACGCATCCTTCAACAAAATCTCCGTCAATGATAACATATATCTACTTTGGTATTTTGTGGGAATTATTTGGGATGTTGACCCAACTTAAAACTATTAATGGCTTTTTATAATATAGCTATTATTTTTGTATAGCTTCTTTTGTTCTCTTATTGAATATCAGTGGTTAAATTAGAGATTTTTATACCTGTCAAGACCTATCGCCGAAGCAGTTCAACCGTATTAGGGATCAAATCGTTCAGTTTTTAGTAGTTTTTAACAGCTTGGTTTGGAACTTGGAACAGTCATTATAAATCAAATCGGAGGATCAGTCATTTAAATTTATTTGCTTTTTAATTGTTAATTGTAGAAAGTTGAGTGTAGTTTCCTGTTATGTAAATATAATTTTCTTGTCATGCTGTCTCTCTTCCTATAAATAGAAGGGCTTCTGAAACGGCAGGTTAGTACAATATCAGCTTAATATTAGACAAATACAAAAAACAACCTTTATGTTTGGTAAAAATTGCAGGTTACAACCTTTATGTATCATTTGCACTCAGATCAACTTTTACCTTGTGATTTTGCTACAGGTTACAACCTTTTTAACTAACTCAGTTAAATATGTTCGTTAAGTTCCTTCATGTGAGGGTATTTTTGTCTTTTTAATTCATCTTTTCATTTTAAAACACTGATAAAACCTCTCTTTCACCCCTCTTTGAAACAACTTCAATGATTACAAAACCCTAATTTCTTCCAACCCTCAATTGTAACAAATGTCGACGATTTATTGCAGATGTGGGAGTCAGGCAACTATCCAAACATCGTGGACCAGTAAAAACCCAGGTCGAAGGTTTTTTTCATGTCTAAGAAAGGGTTCTCAATGTTCAGGTTTCCTTGGATGGGTTGAACCAAGTTTGTGTAAAAGATCTGATTGTGCAGAGTTGCAGAAAGCAAAGAGTGAACTAGAAGATGATGTTTCCAAGCTCGAAGCTCTAAATCAAGTTTTATTGGACAGGTTGAAAGCCAGTGAAGATAGGTCAAAGGAGAGGATGAGAAAGTTGATTATAAGTTGGGTGTTAATGTAATTGTTGTTGAACTATGAATTTAGTATGTAATTTCAAATGTGCATGTTTGACTGTAATGGTAATGAAATGTAATGGATGGATTATGACTGTTTGACTGTTAAATTAAAATGAAATTGTATGTCTTTGACTGTTAAAAGACAATTGCCAAATGGGTCAAAATGGATTGTAATGCAAATGGGTAAAAAATGGATTTGTAATGGGTCAAATGGATTGACTGTTAAATACCATTGCCAAATACAATGTCTATGACTGTTAAAAACCAAACCATTCCCAAGTGGGTCAAAATGGATTAACTGTTAAAGACCATTGCCAAATGCAATGTCTTTGACTGTTAAAAACCAAACCATTCCTAATGGGTCAAATTGGATTGACTGTTAAAGACCATTGCCAAATGTAATGTCTTTGACTGTTAATAACCAAACAATTCTTAAATGGGTCAAAATGTCTTTGACTGTTAAACATTAATATAAACATAATTAAACAATAATATAAACATACCAAACCAAATTCATAACAATAACATAAACATACCAAACCTAATTCATAACATAAACATACCAAAGTCAAATACACATAGTAATAGACATAACATAGTAAAGTCATTCATAAGTCAAAAGACAACCCATAACATAGTAAAAACATAACATTGTCAAAAGACAACCATAACTAGCAGCATGCAACAACATCCTTACATATTCTTTCCTTTTGCACTTGTTTTTTGGGCTTAACAGACTTGCTTGTTCCTTCACCATTTGCAGCAGCCTTCTTATCATTCTTACCCACTGCCTTCTTATCTTTCTTCTGTTGGACTTTGGTCTTCTTATTCACAGTTTTATTTCTTGGTCCAGTACAAGTCCTGCTGTTATGCCCCCTGCCCTTGCACTTGCTGCATCTACCTTGAACATTCTTCTTAGACAGCTTTCCACTCCTGTACACATCATCATCATTTTCAAACTCACCCCTAGTTCTTTTCTTTTTTGGTCTGTCCACTGGTTTGTGATAGATTGGTGGTATAAGGGTTGATGGAACCTTTGATGGAATCCATAAAAGACTGGCCATTAATTGGAAATATCTTGAACTGGTAGGCTTGCTTCCAAGTCTCTAAATGATAAACTGGATGCACCCAAGACTCTGTATCCCTACCCTTTGACCAAAACTTTGCACATTCCAAATTGTGGGCACTACATGTGAGCAGGGCATTCTTGTGACTTCCCACCTTCTGCAAGTACAAGTTTTGTTGGCCATATCTACAGCACACTTCCACTTACCTGGTCTAGCAACCCCAAAATGATCCCCTCCATTCCAGCTGACTCTACATTGTGCAGCACTCTTCTTAATTTCATCAAATACCTCTGTGAAATATGGTGTCAAAGGTCCATCATTTTTATCAATAACTTGCAACACATTGACAATTCTTCTCATTAAATATTTCCTAATGTACTCCGGGACTGTGATGATTGGTTTATCTCTACCTTCTACCAGCTTGCCATTTAAGACCTCACACATGTTATTTAACAATAGATCAGAAAGAGCTCTTCCTGGCAATTCAATATGACAAATTTAGTCAAAAGTTCAATACTAAAACATATTCAACAATAATAATGTGTTTACCTGAGAAATGAGACCTTGACCAGTGCTTAGGGTCTATCTTTGATAACCAGAGATGTGCAGCAAAATTCATCTTCTTCAACTCCTCCATTTTCTTTTCAAAATACCCAACTGTTGTGCATCTTGCAAGCTTCCACAGGATTTCTTTGTAGGCCTTAGCTCTGAAAGTTAGTTTCATGTTTTCATATATGTGCCTAACACAAAACCTGTGTTCAACACTTGGAAAAAGCCTTGAAACAGCATCAAGAATTCCCTGAAACATAATACAAACATTAAAACAGTTAATTTATAAAGTAATGAAAACAACATTTAAAATCCATATCTAACCTTTTGTCTGTCACTCATAAAGTGAACCTTGAATTACTTCCAAGTTGTAAATCATCACCTATGTTCTCTAGGAACCATGTCCAGGAGTGTATGTTTTTAGCTTCAACAATATTATACGCCAAAGGGTATAGGCCATTGTTATTGTCAATTCCCACATCAGTAAGCAGTTGACTTGGAAAAGGTCCTTTCAAGAATGCACCATATAGTCCTAGTAGATCCTTACTAACTGCTTTAAACCCATCCTTTAAAGATCCCAAGAAAAGATAGACTCTCCTAAACTGCTTTGTTGTAGAGTTTGGATCTACAACAGGTTCAACATCTAGCTTAACAATAGAACCTGGATTTGTTCTAAGAAGTTCTTCTAGGTAATCCCTAAGCAAACCATACTGAGCACTATAATCCCCATGCATCACACTTTGTGCTTTAGCTCTTGCCCTATAAGCTTTCATTCTATAAATACTTACCTCATACTTTCTCTGAAACTGTTCTTGTACTGCCTTGACTGGAATATTTGGATTTTCTTCAATCTGTTCAACCAGATCTTCAGCTAAAAATGTGGAAGTACAGGCTTTGATAACTCTGCTTTGTAGACATTTATGTTGCTCAATAAATGTTTTTACCATCCAACTTTCTGTAACAGGATCTATAGATACCAATAAAGCCCAAGGGCACCTTGTGTCACCAGGTTTCTTCTTTTTGCCCCTGCCCCTTTATGTTTTGCAGGTTCAGTCCCTAAAACTTTCTTACCTTTCTGTTTACTACCCTGTCCTTCAACTTGTGTTTTATCAGGACCTTTGCCTTTTCTTTGTTTTGTTTTTGTAATCTTTTCAGGCTGTTTTTCATTCACAAGAGTTTTCCCACCTTCTTTGCATTTTTGACTAACCTCAGCTGTTCCTAAATCTCCAATACACACAACCCTAATCATGTCACCCTCATCCTTAACTATTTTTAATTGTCTCCTTGATTCAACTTTGCGTCTTCTAATAAGCTTCTTCAGCTCTTTCTTGCTGTCAAATGTTTGACCTACATAGAACTGTCCATCATCAGCATAAGCCTATCTAAGCTCCCTTAGTTTTTTCATCCTAATGTTGGTAGGATTTTCATCATCACTAGCACTATCAAAGTTGTCATTATCAAGCACATCTATTCCATTATTGTCTATTTCATGCTCAGGTTCATCTACCCCTACATCAAAATGAAATCTAAAGTCACTCATATCTACCTCATCCTCCTTCATAACATTGCCTTCATCTACAATAAAGTCACTATCACTATCATCTCCCTCACTATGTTCACTCTCTTTATGTTCATCATCACCGCATCGTTCATCAATGAATTCATCATCATTAAAGTCATCAACAGTATATTGACTATTGAACTTAGCATCAACAATATCATCTTTCCGTGTCTTACCATTATCAGCATCTATGAAAGGGTTAAAATCTTCCACCATATGATCAATATCTCCAACATGAATCTCATTTAAGACAGGTAAACTATCTTGTACCTGAGAACTGTTACTTAATTTAACCACATATTCTGAATCACCATCAGGTTGATCAACATTTCCACTTGATTCTTTAGTCCAACATAAAGCAAGTCCCTTTGGGTTTTTTCTTTGATTCTCAATAAACTGTGCTTCTAAATCAATAATTTCTTCAATGACAACACTTGATTGAGTTTGTGAGTACTGAAATATGTTTGAGTTCCCATGTTCCATATAACCTTCAATTAGTCTAGTACGATCCCTCACAATTTCCACAAGTTGTCTTAAATGATCATTAGTAAGCAGAGGGTGGAGACCATTATCTAAATCAGTAAATGGAAATAATGAGGAACATCATCATTGTACCCTAACTTTCACCTAATACTGTTATCAAACGCACTGTTATGTTTAATGGTCACAACCAAATACTGTTATCAGTCGTCCCTTGATTAGGGGAACCTGCTAGACAACGCGCCACCACTTACAGCCATGAACCGATGCTCGTCATCCCAATTATGGCAAGTTTCCGGCAAGTTCCTTTGTGTTGGACGGCAAATTCCAACCACCCATGTACCCTCTATCTTCAGCCACCGTCCACTATCTGCGGCATGCAACCATAGGCTTATAGCTGGTAAACAATATTCTCCCCCTGGATCACTTGAGATACTATTGTTGGATTTCAATGTACTCGGTCAGAGAGTAGCGTTTATAGCTGGATTTTATTGTTTATGACCTAAAAGTTAACATTGCTATCAAACCTGTTCTGGTTGCTCCTGTTTACTCTTTATTGATCACGTTATTGTACATTACTTTATTCCTGTTTTGGCCTGTTTGGTTGCGGCTGCACTTGTGTAATTTTTTTTAAGAATTTGCTATATGTCGTCAAAATCTCTACACCAGTTTCTCATTTGTATTAGACTAGCGTTTTCCAGCTTCTGAACTCCTTCCAGACCATTCTTTTATCAGTATCTGAACCTGCTTGTTCTTGTCCAAGACTTGTTGCCACTGCCCAATCCTGTTTCTGTCAAATTACGTTTATTTCAGTGGGAAACTAAAGAAATGACACCATTACATGTATCAAGGAGTGTGATTTGCTTGAATGATTTCTTGCCTTGGAGTAGCTTAGTCCTCAAACTAACTCGGTGCACTCATGTACGTTTTCTGGTCTTGACTCATAATGGATGATTTGCTTGAATGATTTCTTTTGTCACATCTCTCAAACTTGGATTAGAAGAGTTTCACAATTCGTTTAATTATTTAAAATAGATTATTTTGCTACAAGAGTTTTCTTTTGTTTATTGTTATCACAATTAACCGTCATAAGGATTATATTATATTATGCATAAGTGCATGTGATAGTGTTTAAATGGGTACTCGCCGCCTCGCCGGAAAACCATTCCGGTGGAAATTTTAGCAAGATTAACAAAGTTCTATATCTCAAATCTCCCGGATAGATGTAGCGGTGCCGATTTGGCAAAGGAAGTAAGGAATTTTGGTACGATTTTCAACATTTATATCGCTAGGAAAAGGGATAAGGAAGGAAGAAGGTTTGGGTTTTTATCTCTGTTCGACGTCAAGGATCAACGAGAAATGGCAAGAGTCCTTTCTTCTATTCGGTTGGGTGAATACAAATTAAAGGCTAATGTAGCAAGGTTTGTTTTGGAGGAAGGCGAGGTTAACGCTCGTAAACCTACCTTCCGTCCCAATGACCAAGATCAGACTTAGCAGAATCGGGGGGAGAATGGGTTTAAGATACATGAAACAAGGAATGTTTTTCCTTCGAACTCCATGTCGTTCAAGGAAGCTTTTTCAGGTGTCTCACAAGGAAAAAGTATTACCATAGATGATAATGTTTCTGCATTTGAAAATTTGCATGGTAGATCGCTTGTTGTCAGGGTGGTTTCTTTGGATGTCCTCAGGAAGGTTAATTGGATATTGATGGAGATGGGCCTAGGGGAAGGAGTCGTCCGATGTTTGGGTGGTTTCATGGTGTTGATTACTTTCAACACATGCGATCATGCTATTATGGCAAAGGACGAGCTCTTGACCAGACCTGAACAGTTTAGTTCGGTAGTTATATGGGAGGGACAGGAGCTGTCTTTCGAACGTATAGCCTGGTTGAAAGTGGTTGGGGTTCCTCTTTGTATTCTTGAAGATCGGGTATTAGAGAATATCGGGAGTTATTTTGGAGTGGTGGTTAGGAAGCCTTCGGTTGAGTTACTGGAGACAGATTCTTCGTTTCATTTGATTGGTGTCTTGGTCGATCATGGTGCTCGGGTCCAAGATGTAATATTCTTAAAATGGCGTGGGAAGACTTTCAAGATCTGGATCGAGGAGGAGGATAAAGAATGGATATCAAAGTTTGTTGAAGACTGCGGCCAGACGTCGGAGGAATTTCACAATGAGGATTCTCGAAAACCAGCTCCGGTGGATACACCAGTGAACATAATTATGGAAGAAGAGAATTTATCGGGGGAATTTAATGCCACAGTTAATGACCTTGCAAACATAATTGGTAACGTGGAGGGAATTACGGCGAGTCATGCGGATAAGTCAGCCAATATCTTGGAAGGTGATAATGATTACAATAATGATTGTAGTCAAACTAGCCAACAACCTGTGGTCAAATGCCAAAAACGTAAAAAAGTCAATACAAAAGTTTTGGAGGTGGGCCAGAATTCAGGTAGTGCATATTTTAATAGTAATGATAGGCCCAATAAAGGACCCAAGACTAATGAAGACCCTTTTGGGCTGGAACCTATAATAATGGGCTTGGATAATAATGTGTTAAAGTCTAGAGGTGGGGATCCAGTTATGGTTTCAAACTCTTTTGAAGCCTTGCTCGATGATCAGGTGGATAATTCTGGAGAGCTTGCAACAGAAGGTTTGGATGTTAATAATGACTCGGTCCAGATTACGGTTGATCACAATGTGGAAACGGTGGAGGTGGATGAATCGGAAGCCATAATAAAGTTTGCTGAACGGGTCGGAGTTCGCTTACAAGGATTCGAGCATTTGATTTCTGAAACTGTTGAAGGAAAAAGGATACAATCAGGTTTGCGATGAATTGTTTATCTTTGATTGTTAGAGGCTTAGGGTCAGTTGGTAAAGCCTCTTGGGTCAAAGGTTTGGTTGTAAATAATAAAGTAGA
This sequence comes from Ambrosia x helenae, assembly GCA_030844895.1. Lineage (NCBI taxonomy): Eukaryota > Viridiplantae > Streptophyta > Magnoliopsida > Asterales > Asteraceae > Ambrosia > Ambrosia x helenae. Next base: position 45,526 of record JAUTDX010000606.1, read on the forward strand.
TTTTTTGGGGTTACAAGAAACAATGTTGTCTGATGGTGAGAAAATCGAGCTGGGGTCGGTTGGTGGTAATGGGGGCTTCGATGCTGAGTTCGTTGGGGCAGGGGGAAATCGGGTGGTTTGTTCAGTATGTGGAATTCAAAAAAATTCAAAAAGATTAGCTCTTTAACAGACCACAATTTTATCTGTATTTCTGGGAATTTGGTTGAAGATGGGACCATAGTAAATGTGGTTAATGTCTACGCTCCTCAGAAAGTCGGGGAAAAAAGAAATATGTGGGAGCGTCTATTGATGTTGATGCAGGGTAAGTTGGGGTTGTGGTTGTTTTTAGGCGATTTTAATTCAGTTAGATGATTGGAAGAAAGAAAAAATTCCAAATTCAACAGTAGGGCGGCTCTGGATTTCAATACTTTTATTAACGATGCTTGTTTACAAGAGTATAATATGCAGGGAAACAGATTCACGTTTTTGACAGGGATAGGTGAGTCAGCGAAGATGAGCACAATTGACCGAATGTTGGTCTGCCAGGATTTTTTTAATAGATGGCATGGGGCGTGTTTAAGGGCTTTACCAAGGGAGTTGTATGATCATAGTCCCCTGTTGTTAACAGTGATTGACTCCAACTTTGGTGCTAAACCATTTAGGTGGTTTGACTCATGGTTGGATAGGGATGGTTGCGAAGATGTGGTGAAGAACGCTTTGAATAATGTTTATTTTGATGGGCCGGCTGACGATTTAATTAACAAAAAGTTTTTGGTAGCCAAGTCTGCTTTAAAAAAGTGGTGGAAAGCGGTTTCTTTGAAGGAAGGGGGGAGTTGGCTTTGTTAAAAACTGATATTGCGCGCCTTGAAAAAATTATGGAAGATAGAGATCTTGAGGAAGAGGAGGTGTGGGTTTGGGAGGAGAGCAAAAAAGAAGTGGATAGATTGGGTTTGTTGAAGAACAAAGACCTCAAACAAAAGTCTCGGGTGCAATGGGCTAATTCGGGGGATGAAAACTCTGGTTTTTTTCATCGTTGCATTAATGGTAGAAAAGCGGCGAATGATATTCCGGGCGTTTTGGTGAATGGGGTGTGGATCTCTAAGCCTTCTTTGGTGAAAAAAGAAGTGCTATTTTATAGAAACCTTTTCCACGAAGATTATGTTAACAGGCCCAGTTTTGTTTGTAATGATTTGAAACAGGTTCCAGAGAATAAGAAAGAGGCTTTGATTGCTCCTTTTTCTAGGGAGAAATCAAGGAAGCTGTGTTCGAGTGTGGATCCGAAAAGGCGCCAGGTCCAGACGGTTTCAACTTCCGATTCATTAAACATTTTTGGGCTGAGCTGGAAGAAGATTTTGTGAGATTGTTAGAGGAGTTCCATGAGACGGGTATTATTAGCAGGAATTGTAGTTTATCTTTTATTACTCTCATTTCAAAAACAAAGACCCCGGTGGGTTTAAAGGACTACCGTCCTATTAATTTAATAGGAGTGGTTAGTAAAGTTATATCGAAGGTAGTGGCCGGGAGAATAAAAAACGTTATGGGGGATGTGATCTCTGAATCTCAATCGGCTTTTCTTAAAGATCGGTTTATTTTGGACGGGCCTCTTGTTCTTAATGAGCTTATTGGATGGTTAAAGAAATCCAACAAAAAGGCGTTTTTATTGAAGATCGACTTCGAAAAGGCGTACGACAACGTAAATTGGAATTTTCTTATTTTCATTATGGATCAGATGGGTTTTCCCTCTAAGTGGTGTTTATGGATTAGAGGTATTATTCAATAGGCTCGGTCAACGGTTTTAGTTAATGGGTCGCCTACGTTTGAGTTCAACTGTCAAAAAGGTCTCAGACAAGGCGATCCTCTTTCCCCCTTTTTGTTTCTGATCGTTATGGAGGCTCTGGAGAATTTGATATTGAGGGCTTGTCGGTTGGGGGAAGTGGAGGGGATTAAAGTTTCTGATGTAGGGACAAGCATTTCGCATATGCTGTACGCCGATGACGCTCTCATTATGGGTACTTGGTCTAGAAACAATATTGTGAGGTACACGAGGCTGCTGCGCATCTTTTTCTGGTGTTCAGGGCTGAAAATTAACGTCCACAAGTCGCATTTATTCGGGTTGGGTGTTTGTGACACGGAGGTTAGCGGTATGGCCGAGGCTTTGGGTTATAAAGTTGGTAGTCTCCCATTTCAATACCTTGGGATCAAAGTCGGTGCGAACATAAATAGATCCTCTCATTGGGATCCTGTGGTAGAGTCGGTTCGGAATAGGTTGCAATCGTGGAAAGCTAAGATGTTATCCATTGGTGGGCGTCTTACACTGATAAAGTCGGTGTTATCTAGCCTTCCGGTCTACTATTTATCGTTGTTTAAAGCGCCGAGTGTGGTGCTTGAAACTATTGAGAGGATGATGAAAAAGTTCTTGTGGACTGGAAGTAGAGAAGGCAGAGGTATTCATTGGGTTTCTTGGGATATAGTGACGAGACCAAAAAGATTCGGGGGTTTGGGAATTTCTAAGTTATCCGAAGTGAACTTGGCGTTGCTTGTGAAATGGGCGTGGAGGTTTAAAACCGATCATGAAGGGTGGTGGAGAAAGTTTATTATTAGTCTTCATGGAGGTCGGAATAGGTGGACGTTCTTACCGGTTAAAAAAGCCTTAGCTGGGAACTGGAAATCTGTTGTCAACTTTCTGGAAAAAACTCGGATTAATGGGGTGAGCATTGACAAGTGCATTACGTGCCAGCTTGGGGATAAGAGTAGGATTAATTTCTGGAAGGATATTTGGTATGGTACAACACCGCTGTTTATAAGATGGCCGATCTTGTATTCGAAGGACAGGAACAAAAATGTTTATGTCAAGGAGCGAATCAGAATAGATGGGAATGTTTTAGTCTTGGATGATAGCTTGGTTTTGGACGCTGCAACAGTGGAAGGCATTTCGGAAGTTCAAGACGTGTCGCATATGTTGTCTCTTGTTAAATTCAGCGGCTGCAGTGACATATGGGTTTGGGACCAGAACCCGAGTACTGATTTTTCTGTGGCTGCAGTAAAAAATTCGCTGAGGCGAGGTATTTATACACAGCAGACACATCAATTAAAGTGGGTTAAATGGGTTCCGATTAAGGTTAACATTCTGATGTGGAGGATTGAGAAAGGCAGGGTCCCTACTCGTGTGGAGCTGGTTAAAAGAAGGATGGTTTTACCTGATTCTAGATGTCCTTTATGCAGTTTGGAGGAGGAGTCTGTTACTCATTTATTCATTAAGTGCGAGTTCTCGTTTGCTGTTTGGAATTTAATTTGGATATGGTGCAAATTGATGCTGGTTCACTGCGACTCCATTATAGAATTGGTGCAGGGTCAGGAGCTGCTGATTGCGTCTGATCGGGGTAAGGAATTGATGCGTGGTATCACTATGGTTACATGCTGGGCGATATGGAAAGAGCGAAACGAGAATGTTTTTCAGAATACTACTCCAAAAGTTGTAGAGGTTGTTTCTAGAGTTAAGAGCATGTCTTTTCTTTGGTTTAACTCTAGATCTTATGCCATTGGGTTGGTGGCCCAATGGTAGAAGCAAAGCTTCTAGGAATACCTAAGGGGGAGGTCATGGGTTCAAGTCCCATAGGGTGTTGAAATTTGCCGTTCAAAAAAAAAAAAAAACTCTAGATCTTATAGTTTAAAGTTGGATTGGAAAGATTGGGTTAAATACCCGATGTATATGTTGTAATCGGTTTCTGACTGGTTCTTAATTTGAGGGCTTTTTCGTTTTTTGAATGAAGTTAATGTTAAAAAAAAAAAACAGTCCAAACACTCTCTACAAATACACATCATTGCTCAAATCAAAATTCAAACACAAACATTTCCCGGTTAACACACAACCAAACCTTTCACCTCCCACCGATCACAAAAACATGGATGACATAAAGAGTCCGCCACCGTGCCCTACCACCGTCACCGTCCGCCGTAACCCTCCCCGGCGAGCTAGACCCACACCATACTCCGCCGCACCTCCATCACAACCTCACTCTTCCAAACCCTCTTCCGCTATACGCTCCTTCCCCATCGATGATATCCTATCCATCAACATCCCTATCATACCAGACCTTCCACAACCTTCAGGTTCTAAAATTACTCAAATCACTATTATTATTATTATTATTAATATTATTATTATTAATCTCTGCATTCACATGTCAGATAAAGCGGAACTTCTAAAGCCTTCTGTTTCCGACTCACCTTCAGGTTCTTAACTACTGAAATTAATTATTATTATTATTATTATTATTTTTTTTTTTTTTTTTTTTTTTTTTGTTGTTGTTGTTGTTGTTGTTGTTCTTATTGTTTCGATTAATATTCAGATTGCAACAAACTCAAGGTTTATTTAAGGATACGGCCGATTTTAACTCAGAAAGTGGGAGGATCAGTGAAGGTTGAAGGGAAGAAGAATGTGTGGCCGCAAAACCCTAGGAAAAGAGGTGATGTGAGGACGGTGAAGGATGAGGGGAATAATAATAAGAAGAAGGTTAAAAAGGTTGAAACGTGTTTGAAAGTGAATGATGAACATTCTGTTACGCTTTCTGTGCCTCAGAGCTTGACGGATGCGAGGCGAGTGAAGTCTGAGGTTTACGAAGGGTTTTCGCATGTGTTTTGTGATGAATCGTCTCAGGTAGTTGTTTTATAATGTTTACTTTTAGTTTATTAGCAGTGATTTGTTTTTAGTTCTGATTATTTTGTAATATGTTGAATTTTTATTCAATTTTGAGACTGGTAACTGTTGAGATCATAACACAATTATGATAATTAAGTCGGTTTATAGATATTGATCGTCTCGGGCTACTTTTTAAATGTTAGTTTCTATTTAGTTTTGATATGAATTTGTGAGTACATATGTATGCTGATATTTTGATTTTTTAGAATTTTTGAGATTGATATGAGATAGTTTTAGTTTGTTTTTGGCAGAGTGAAGTATATGGGAGGATGATGAAATAGTTATTTTGAATTTTCTTCATTTTTGGGGCTGCATTAGTGAAAGCATAAGATGTTTTTAAAAAAAAAAAAATAAGTATGGCAGTTAGGCAATTTTAGATATGTAATGGTGAAAGCATAAAATGTTTTTTTTTTTGTATTTTGTATTTTGTATTTTGAGTTTAGCTTGTTCTGTAGTATTTTGAGTTTTTCTTCATTTTTGGGACTGTTAACTGTTTTGGTAAATATGATAATTATAATAATTAGGTCAATTTTTATATGGAATTGCGGAATGATAAAATGTTTTCTTTTGTAGTCTTGATTTTTGGGACTGTTAACTGTTGCGGTAATATGATAATTATGATAGTTAGGTTAGTTTTAGATGCAGAATGGTGAAATGATAAAATATTTTTGTAGTTTTGATTTTAGTTATTCTGTGAAATTTGAACTTTTTCTTTATATTTAGTATTGATTGATAATGTTTTTTTGGCAGGGTGAAGTTTATGAAAGGATGATGAATCCACTAGTGGTGGACTTTTTAAAGGGCAAGAGTGGGATGCTTGCTGCCATGGGGCCTAGTGGATCTGGTAAAACGCATACGGTTTTTGGAAGTACTAGGCAGCCTGGGATGGTTGCTCTTGCTCTTCGCCAGATCTTTTCACAAAAGGAGAGCGATAGATCCAGATGTTCAAGGTCATTAGTTAAATGATGGTTTCATGAATTATTTATATGTTTTATGTTCTATTGACAAGTGAATCATGGTTAGGGTCTTGTAAATTATCGACTGGACACTCTCCAGACTGTAGAGGTGTTCATAAACATTAAAATCCAACTGACCACGGACCACCAAAGCCGAAGCAAGTCGGATGGTTCGACCTGTTTTAGTGGTTCGGCCAATCGTTTAGAACTTGGAAACACCAATGTAAACAGAAGAAAACGTTCAACTTTTATTATTTTTGTTTTTCGAATATGCAATTGTGTACCATTTTAGAAAGGTTGCTTCAAACTAAAGATTTGGAAAAAGTTAAAAAGAACCTGCTTAAACCACGAAACTCGCACTGTTCTGGACGGTCTAGCCGACCCAATCAAACCAACCAGTTTTATTTGTCGCTTTATTAAAAGTTAGTTAGCGGCTTGGCCTAGCAAATCTGTCAAAACCTCTCAAATCATATTGTGAACACTCTATGGTTACCTCCTATTTAGTAAAGTTGGAATCTCCATCAACTAAAGCATTTCAAGAGTTATTTTGTTATATATTGGTGTAGGACATTCTATCTATCAATGTTTGAAATTTATTCTGAGCGAGGAAAAGGAGAAAAGATCATGGATTTATCACAAGAAGGAGGTGATTTGTCTTTTCAACAATCAAATATCAAAGGTCTCAAAGAGGTTGATAAACTTTTCTAGTTTATATTGTTAATCTCTTTTATTTATCTCATGAATTTGTGCATCATTCTTTTATCTATCTTCAATGAATTAAGTATGCTAAAAAGTTTTATTTCTCTTTGATAATGAAACACAGGAGGTCATTCATGATGTTCAACATGCTGAATCTTTGATTGCAAGTGGAATGTTAAAGCGTTCTACTGCTATGACAAATTCCAATATCCAGTCGAGGTACTTGGCAAATGGTTACTTGGTCTGATATTATGGCTCACTAGCCTCTGTTAAACATGTGTTGGTACATTCTCATTTGTTTAGAACTGTGGTTCTCGTTTGTTTGTTAGGAAGTAGTTTTATTTCTATTTTCAGTAGTAAATATATAAATGTATTTTTTACTTGTGGTTTTATATTTTCCCAGCCGTTCACAGTGTATTATAAACATTCGTTGTGACGTTGATAACCTTGATGAAGATCAGTTTCGCACTGCTATATTGACCATAGTTGATCTTGCGGGAGCTGAAAGAGAAAAGAGGACTGGAAATCAGGTGCTGATTATTACTGATTTTAATTTTGTTATTTCACATATTAATAAAGAGGATTGGAATGTGATTGCCAAATGCTCATCTGTTATTGGATAAGCCTCTTCTGAGCATAACTAAATATTGTTAGTGTTTATGTTGTGCGTGTTGTGTTCGTTTTATCTTGCTTATGCTCGTTTTTATTTACAATCTTGACTACTTTTTATCTTCTTGACAGGGAGCTAGATTGCTAGAAAGCAATTTTATCAACAACACATCTATGGTTTTTGGATTATGTTTGAGGGTATGCATCAGAACTTTAGTTATAAAATGAAAAGTTATGTTTACTTTGCTTTTCTCTTCTTCTCTCGCTATATATACATGTCTATACCTAGACATATGTGCATTTTATAAATCGCCACGAATCATTTTCTTCTTAGATAAAAATTATCTTAATTTGTGATTTACTAATTGTTAACTTTTTTTATCTGCAGTCTCTATTAGAGCACCAAAAGAACCCGAAAAAACCTTTACAAAAGCATTTTCAAAATTCACTGGTAAGCTCTTAGCATATTTCTTTTCCATAAATTTTTGTTTTATTGATTTTATTTTCTCGTATTGCTTTTGTGACACTATTGATCTTTATTTTTGTCAGTTAACTAAATATTTACGAGATTATTTAGAAGGAAAGAAGAGGATGGCCTTGGTATGCGTCTTTGTTTCAATATGACATTATGATTGATTGAACAATTTGATATTTCATGACATTGTGATTATCTTTTAATTCGTGTGTTCCAGTACTGTTTCTTAAGCAAATTTAGTTGCTAATTAGTTTTATGTTTTAGATTTTAACTGCCAAACCTGGGGAAGAAGACTACCAAGATACATCCTATTTATTGAGACAAGCTTCACCATTTATGAATATAAAGTACCAAACTTTCGTGTGTATCTATCTTTGTTTCTGGATACATTAAGTTAAACAGCTCAAATTCAATATATCTGTTTTAGGTTTGAGAATATTGAAGAACAGCCATTAGGCAATAAAAGACGGACCCAGACATTGCCAAAAGCAGAACAAGCTAAAAGAATGAAACTTCATAGTAATGACGTCTGCATGGTATTTTTTTTCTTTATTTTAACCTTATATTAGTGTCTGATAGCTTACTACTTTTAAATGGTTATTGCATACTATTTGACTTTACTATTGCTAACTTTCTTTTTACAGGATGATCAATCGAAGAGCGGTATTCTTCATGAGCCTCATAAAGAAGGTTACACAAAAAATAGATGAAAGTTTTGGTTTTGCTTTTTCATGTGCTATTTCAGTTCTGCTATACAATATAGCAGACTATATCTATACGTGTGTGTGTATATATGAATATATGTTTGGGTTGTTGGCACCATTTTATTTTTATTGTTTTAAAGGTTGTTTTGCTTGTTGGGACAGAGCTTATTCTAGAACAAGACACAGAGGTTGAAATCAGTGGTCCATCAGCTCAGTTTCCAGTCGTCGTTAATAACAAAACAAACAAGAACAATTCTATCAAGGGAAGTATCACTGATCTAGCTAAGAAAGCTAGAGAGTATCATATTCTTTCAAACTTCTCTAGAGCCTTATGGAAAGTTCTGAAAGAATACAAGAACAAGTTGGTGGTAATCTTCTTTACTTACTTGAAATGATAAAATTTATGTATTATATTTTTGTTTGTGTTGCCATATAGTTCAAATGTTGGTAATATTACAAATATGTATGACAGGCTAGTGAAAACGAAGCTGATACTTTAAGACATAGCCTTACTGATGAAAAAGAACGGTGTGCTGCATTGGAATCTGAACTAAACCTCATTAAAGCTTCATGCTCATGTGGAAAGGTATCCATAGCTGAAGAAAAGGATGAGATTTATGTATGGTATTTTTATGATTTAGGGGGTGTTTGGTTTGAGGGTACGTGTTTAGTTTAAGTGTATGGGTTTGAGGAATGGGGTTGATATCCATAAAGTTAGGAGTCTGTCATGCTGATATGAATGGTCGGATGTGTGTGGAATTCCTTACCCATCTATCTTGTTATCCTGTACTCACGATGGTTTGTGGGGCAAACCAAACACCACCCTAGTTACCTATTCATGCAACCCCAATTTTTTTTATGTTATTTTATTTTCATTTTTCTTGTTAACAAACTACTTTCTTATTCATTGTTTTCAGTCAAATGCAAAAGCATCTTCACATTCCCTCGAAATGGAGTGCATTACGAAGAAACTGTTAACTACTGATATTGTAAGCAGACACTCTTTTTCATTTCAGTGTTTGTAATGGGCTTCTTTTAATTCAAGTGATCTAAATTAAATTTAACGTTCGGGTCACTGCGTCTGTTCCACTGCCTCTCTTATATATCATCTTATTATCTTTGTTTTGCTTCAGGTTAATGCACAAGGATCTTGTTCAGATAATTGTGAAGAAAATGTGGACACTAGGGTGGTATCTAGCATCCATGTAAGGGCACAAACATTGTTGTAGCTTTATGTTTGTAAGAGGTTGCAATTCTGACCCCTTAACTTATAAAGGAGTTGATTTGGGTCATGTTTTGATCAAATGGAAAAAATAAAAAATAAAAAAAGCAGCTAAAAAGCGAATAAGGTCAAATGATCCCTAAAGTGTAACTTGGATGCTTCGGTGTTTTCAATCACCTCAACTTGACACAAAATGATATGTTTTGATCCACTACCTGACCCGTACCGCCCACCACATTGCCACATCTAGTTTGTTTTATGCGTCCCATTTTTGAGAAGATGACGGTTTTTGATAATTATCAGGATACAAGCTGTGTTGAAGTAGCATCAACATCATTAAATGTTCAAAATTTTGAAGAACATAACGAGGTATATTCTACTGGTGGTGGTTTTTATAGTAGATAAAGTAAACAATTAAAAATGGCTTTAATTTTATGCTGTATGAAGCAACTCTGAATTTACAAGTTTATTATTATTATTATTATAATTAGGAATACAATGTCTCCTGCGATTATGTTGTATTTGATAAAGAAGATTTGCCAGAACTTGGAGACACAGAGTTCAGCAATGATGCAGGTTGGATTCTCAATCTTAGCTCATTATCATTATTTAGAGGGTGTTTGGGATTGCGTTTTAAATCTGATTTTTAGATTATTGCGTTTTTAAAAACGCTGATAATCAGTTTTTAGTGTTTGGGATTGCGTTTTCTGCGTTTTGAAAACACAGATAATCAGTTTTTTAGGCTACCAAAACGCAATAATCTATAAGCAGCTTCATCCCTGTTTTTCAAAAACGCATAATCTGTTTTGAATAATCAATCCCAAACACCCCCTTTAGTTGATACCTCTAGGGGTGAGCATTTCGTGGTTCGGACCTACGAGAACTTTAGACCCGACCCGAGAGAACCTTGGACCCGAACCTTTTTAAATATATGGGTCGGTTCGCGGCTCTAGATTTATATGAATTATCGGTTTCGGGTCGGGTCGGTTCCAAAGTCCAAACCCACGGTTTTAATATAAAAACCACAAGAACCGTTTGTATTTTAATTAAAAGATGACTTATTAATAGATTGATAATGTATGAAAAACTATAATTTATAAAATTAATCCAATAGATATATACTGATAACGAAAAAAAGTAAAACAATACTCCCTTTAAGTCTTTTCATTATTCTTTACGTGTTATTGTAATCGATTTCACGTAATACAATTTAAAAAATATTATTTATAAAAAAACAATGTATTTTTCTTGAAATATTTTTGATTTTTCGGCTTGATGTATATACATAGATGCGATATATTATAATATATATAATATCCAAAATTGAAGTAAATATTTATGTATGTCGCTCTGATGTGTGTGTGTATTTGTTATGTATACATAACAGATTCACATAATGTTTCGAGTGATGAGAATGACAAAACTGTTACCAAAACTGGTTTTAAAAAAACGGGTGAGGCGTACGCCTTGAGGCGAAACTCTAAGAAAACGAGTCTGAGGCGCGCCTCATGGGGTTCAGATTGTACATACGCCTCTAAGGGCTTAGGCGCTAAATAATTGTGCGCTTAAGGTGCGCCTCAGGTGGTTTAGGGTGTTTTTGATTTGCTTTTTTGGTGTTTTAGACTTTTTGGGTCACTTATTTTATTTTTGATGTGTGTTTTTGATGGTTTAGACTTTTCTAGATCAAGTATTTTATTTGTTACAGACACATAATTTTTATATTTATTTTTTGACTGCGCCTCGAGCTTACGCCTCGGTTCGCCTCTAGGCTTACGCCTCATGAGGCGAAGGGAAAACGTCTCGAGGCTCGTTTCCGTTCTTTTAAACTTTGCCAAAACATATGTCGAGAAACTAAAAATGATTAAAAGAAGGCAACTCGTGAGCTATTGTTAAAACCATATGGAGTAACTCTTTTACAAGCATGGTAAAAGAATAGGAATATGTAACCCTCTAAAAGCCTATTACATTAAAAGGTTCTAGAGGGCAAGACCATTTACCCGACCTATGAGAACCTTTAGGACCCGGAACCACACAGCCTTTTAAGGTTCGGTTCGTGGTTCCTAATTTCAACAATAAAAAGGTATACGGTTCTAGTGGTCAAGGTAGGTCGGGTCGGTTCCTGACCCTTTGCACGCCCTAGATACCTCTGTGGTTCTACTTTTAAAAAGTGGGTGAGGTGCATCACCGAAAGGAGGTCGGATCATGTTAAGCAAGGTGATGCCGCCATGAGCATAAATGAAGTGAACGCCTTTTAGGGCTCTTTAGTAATGCAAGCTTTTGCACATCTGTCCATTACATGTTCTTGGCTCTTTTCCTTTTTAGTTCGTATTTTGTTGATGGAATAAACGGCATCTTTATGAAAAAGACCAAATGATTTGAAAGTTGATGTCGTTAAAAACCTGTTAACCTAAGCAACGTTAAGCTTATGTCCCTTTCAACTTTAAAGGATTTCAATCCAATGTGCTGTCTCCATCATGTTATCAAATAGATGTAAATGCATAATCTGTTTGATGAAGCCATACTTTCTACCTGTGTATGAGTGCGCCCTCACTTCTCTTTGGCTCCGGGGGCTCCATTGCCAAAGAGTGCCTCATACTTTTTTTGAACGCATGTTGATACAGTGTATAATGGAGATACAGGCACACAACCTTGTCACCTGTAAAAAAAATGTTGACAAAATCGGAAATAAATGAAAATTCCTTGCTTGCTGTCTATTTTTTTCTTTCTTTTTGTAAACACTATTCATAGTATTGTGGATTGTTTTCTTGTTGTATTGTGTTTTTTTTCTTCTTATTCATGTGTTAGGTTAGTTACTTATTTTATGCTAAAATTTTAAGTTATTACTTACAATGCAGGTTATGGTACTTTAGATACAGGTGTTAGTGATTTATTACTTTTACATGGACATGAAGGCCGTTTCTTAACCAAGGGAGACCAAACGGAGCACGGGGAAGAAGAGGTTAGTTTGATCTATTTAGCGTTCTAATTGCAGAATAGTATTGTTTTTGTCAAATGCACAACCATTTTCATTTGTTTTCTGCTTTGATTTCAGTTAGTTGCACAAGAAGCATCTTCATATCTCAGTGAATCAGAAAGCTGTAAGAAGGGAGACCAAAGGAAGCACGAGGAAGAGGAGGTTAGTTTTATCTTATTAGTTTCTCACTTGCAGAATATTCTCGTTTATTTTAAATGACAATATTTTTCATTCGTTTTTCACTTTAATTTCAGCTAGTTGCACAAGATTCATCTTCAGATCTTAGTGACTCAGAGTGCTTTCAGAAGCAAGACATATTGCATGACACAGTAAGCAAATATTACTTTTGAATATATTGTATTATGTTACATTAAGTTTACTCTCCTTAGATCCCATAATTTATGCTTAATTAATTGTGTTATTTCATGATGTATATTGTGAAGTTATATTCCAATGAAGAATTCCTAGTTTCCTACCCTAACTGAAAACTATCGATAATGCTCAGGTTACAATTGATCATGAAATTACTCCTGTTCAAGTAAAGTTGAAAGGCAGTCATCTTGAACGGTTTAAAGAACAGAGTAAAGAGGTATATTTTAGGCCTGTGGTTTTGTTTCTTGATAAAATCATTATAGCTTGAAATGGCTATTTAAGGGCTGTTCACCAGTCATCACTACCAAAGCTGATAAATTTGTTGTCATATGAAGCGGAACGTGGACGTCTCAAGTCCAAATGCTGTGCTTGATAAACAAGATTTCCAGGAAACTGAACAAAGAGTGACCAGTGGAGTAATAAAAGGTTAGAGATCCAACCTAACCTTATGTTACTCTTCATGTGATTATCTTGTTTCTTGAGCTATAAGCTCTCTGATGATTATGATTATCAATTGATTGCTGATTTAATCACTTAAGAGTATTGATGGGGTCATGGGAATATTCAGTCTATGTTGTTTATTCAGCTTTACTTTACAAAGTATTGTAATTAATGGACCTGGTAATTTTTAGTCCAGTTAGAAGACAAAAAGAACCCAGTCCCAAAGTTTATCTTGATCCAAAATAAAACCAACTTCAACTGCTAACGAAGTTTTGAGCCTCGTTAAAAAGAGTCCGGAATAGTTAACACCCAACTGAAGTCGATCACTTTGCAAGTCATAAACTATTAAAAGAATGGTTGGTTATTTTAGATAAAGATTTAATTATGCTTTATTCAACAAAACATACACATTGTTATAATTTTATGACTCGCTAAAATTGTGATTTTGTTCTTGCTAATTCGGACCGCAACTAGACAAAATTATAAAATGTTGCAACTGATGTGGTTGTTGGAATATAATTATGTCAATTCTATACACTTGGGATGGCTTTCAACACTTTTTAGTTTTTATTCTTCTTTATGCATTTGAACAAATTTACGAAACTACAAAATATAAATAAAAAGTTCAGTGATTACTGTTTCTTGACACAGTTCATATAGTGTTGCTGGACATGGTTTTGTTATCGTGGCTTTTCAAATTTACGTGTTAGGTTATATAGTGTGGTACTGTGGTCTATGTTTATTTTATTAAGGTTTTTTTAATTTGCTTAAATTGTAGGTTGTGATAATCTAGAGTCGGCTGTTGGTGATTCAGAGTTACACATACGTGGAACAACAAATTCTTCATTTGTAAAGGGAGACCAAGGGCAACATGAGGAGGATGTTAGTTTGATCTTTGAGGCTCCCATTTGTAGAATTCTACTGTTTGTTTTCCAAATTGCCATTTTTCATTATTTTACACTTTGCTTTCAGTCAAGTACACAATCTTCATCATCAGATCCTGGCGAGTCTCAGTTTTTTGAGAAGCAGGACCTACTGAATGACACTGTAAGCAAATACATCCTTTAGTGGTTTCATAGTTCTAAAATATATTTGTACTGAGAACATGAGGATTCGAGGAAGATGCGAGTGTGATTTTGATGCTTTAATTTGTAGAATATTACTGTTTGATTTTCAAGATGCAAAATTTTCATTTGTTTTTTACTTCGTTTCAGTCAAATGCACAATCTCCATCGTCTGATGTCAGTGTGTCTCAGTGTTTTGAGAACCTGGACATATTGGATGAGACTGTAAGCAAATATGTTCTTTAGTAGCTAGAAATAATCATTTAGCTGTGTTCATAACAACCAAATCTGATGCTTTTCTCCTGATCAGAAATTTGATGTTTCTAGTCCAAATCTTCTGTGTGATAAACAAGAATTCAAGGAAGTTGAAGAAACAGATGCTGATGGAGAAGTGACAGGTTAGAGATCCAACCAGATCTTTTATGTTTCTTGATCCATTGGTTATTCTGTTAATATTTATTACAGTAAATAGTTTTCAGTAATGCAATTAGTATATTTATTATTATCATCATGATATTCAAAACAGAAAAATAACCTGACCAGAGCCTGTATTGAACTATTACTTAACCTGCCCATTTTCTTATCTGTAGCTTAACACACATGGTTTTCCTTCTGTAGTTGCAGAAGAAGTTTCTTCATCTCTGGGGGAAGTAGTGGTTAGTTTTTATTTTTTGAACTTATTGCATGATTTTTTGTTTTAGTGTTTTCCTGTTGGAAATGTGTTCTTTAAATCAAAGCTAAACCTAAGAAGTTAGTTGTCCTTACTCCATACCGATTTCATGTATACTTGTTGAAAATAATATGTGGTGAATATTTTACCATGTAACAGACGTTGTTTTGCTTCTGCTTACCAATATGTGCATGGAAAACGTATTCAAGAATTTCTGCAATGCCTGAAATCTGAATGAACAAACATGGGGTAACACTGTTGTTGGTTTTTGTCTTCTGTCTGGCTGTCTGCCCTGTTCCATACCTTTCAGGCTTTCACAATACCAGTAATGAAAACTTGGACTTAATTATAGTTTAATGCACCGGGTTGGTCCTACCCACAATCACCCTTGTCTTCTCTTTTGTATTATATTTTGTTAAAATGTTAACACATTATTATGTTATGATTTTAATACTACCATATCCAAAGTTCCTTTTTAATCATACAATTATGCATTTGAATATGATTTGGATGACTTTTAATCCTTTTTGACATTAGGTTATTTTTTGGTTTAATTGTTTAGTTTAACCGATTAGACCCGTTTAAGAGTAAAAGTATTACCAATATCAGCCAATTTCTGGACCATGAGCCCTTGGTTTTAAAATCCGCGCTCATGTGTGCCGAAAGTGATCAAAAATAGGATGAGGTGGTTACATTTTTGGGGCTGAAAACCTCACACCATTGCAAATCAACATAGCCCATTTTAAGGCTTTTGGTATATGTCAAGGGATTAGGATGATTTAAGAATTAAGAACATGCAATTATTGGATTGCAGGTATAGAACATCTCTTGCTTTGACGGGTTAAGATTCTTTATAGATCACATGTGTGTTTCATAGATTAAAACATGACATATACTTTGAAAGCAACACCTGAGTTTTATGAAAAAAAATGGAGATAGTACTCGGCAAGTTAATTGCTGCTATTTTACTATTGATCAGGGAGTAAGTTTTGTTGACGTGACATCAATAAACGATGATCTTGAGATGTTTGAGGACCACAGTGAGGAGGTAAAGTTTATAGCTAAAAATTATTATTTAGGTGCTAAGCATAACAACCAAAACTGATACTCTTATTATTAATCAGAAAATTGATGTTTCAAGTCCAAATCTTGTGTCTGATAAACAAGAATTCAAGGAAGTTGATGAAACAGATGCGAATCTAGAAGTGGCAGGTTAGAGATCCAACCAGATCTTGTTATTTTCATGATTAATTGATTTTTTTTGTAATTATAGCAATAAATAGTAGATTTCAGTATTGCAATTAGTGTGTGTGTGTGTGTATACACAATATATATATATATATATACACACACACACACACACACACACATTTACACACATATATATAATCATCATTCAAAAGAAAAAATAGTTGGACCGGAGCTTGTTTTGACCTAGTACTTAAGCTGCCTATTTCCATCCGTTGTTTGATATATGGTTTGCCTTTTGTAGTTGCTGAAGTTTCTTCCTCTCTGGAGGAAGTAAAACGAGAACAGGATGAAAAAGAGGTTAGTTTTCTTTATTTTCTTTTGGACTTCCAATTTCTATATAGTTTAATGCACTGGGTTGGTTCTAATCACAATCACTACTGTCTTCTTTTTTATTTTATATTTTGTTAAAATGTGAAAAACATTATTATGCTATGATCTTAGCACAACAATAGTCCAAAGTTTTTTTAATCATATGATTATGCATTTGAATATGATTTGGATGGCTTTTAATCCTTTTGACATTAGGTTATTTTTTGGTTTAACTGTTTAGTTTAACCCATTAGACCCGTTATCGAGTAGAAGTATTATCAGTATCTGCCAATATCTGGAGTGTGATTTCCGTGGTTTTAAAAGGAACGCTCATGGGGGCCAAAAGCGACCACATCATTTGGGACCTAAGCGCTTCACACCATTTAAAATTAACATAGCCCATTTTAAGGCATAGTATATGTCAAGGGATTGGGATGTTTTGAGAACATGTAATTATTAGATTGCAATTACAGAACACGTCTTGCTTGGTTTGGTTAGAATTCTTTATAGATAGCATAGGTGTTTTGTCATTTATTAATGGTAGCATCTTTTTTGAAACATGACATCTACTTTTAAAGCAACGCATGAGTTTTATGAAACAATGAAGTAGACTGTATTTGGCAAGTTAATTGCTTCTAACCCTTGTTTCTTATGTCCCATGATGATGGATGTGTTTTGGTTAAAAGAAGTTTAAGCATGGTACATATTTCCTGCCATTGTTAAGATTTGTTCTTGTGACCAGGTAAAAGTCCCAGTTTCTTCATCAGACCTGGAGGGTAAAAGTACCACTGTAAGGAATTAATGTTCATGCTTGCTTTTGTTGGAATTATGTGACGATCTCAATTCATTTACCTTCATATTGATCAATTCGGGTGGTATTCATCTTTAATGGGGCAAATGACAATTCTATAACTGGTTGACATTGTTCAAAGTATACTCAAATTCTTAACCTCCTAAATTGTTTTGTTTTAAAAATCGGCTTATTTTTTTTTAACGGTAGATATTTACAATCTTATTAAACACATTGATCTTTTTTTTATAAATTGCCAAAAAAATTGCTAACGGGTCAGTTCCACCTGACCCACTCTGTTTGGACTTTGGACCGACATTTAATAAGACGTTAGGACCTACTTGGCCGTTACCTCACCAGTCCATTTCCTACCATGCCTCTGCGCTCAACCCAAATTTCAACTAATTTACCTTTTAGCACACCTTGAACTACTTGATTAATTATTAGCAGAGATCAATATAGCATTTATAACATGCCATGTCACTGATTTTAGGAGGCGCAGGATTCACAATTGATTCTGCCCGAAGAAGTTATCATTTCTCGTTGTTGCAATGATAGTAAGTTGTTGGAGGTGCCAAGTGTTCAACCCTCCAAACCAATGATGGGCGCGAAACCAAAAAGGTAAGGCCTTTTTAATTAGCAAAAGTTTTAGTCCTACAGACGTCATTTAAAGTTTAAACCATTCACAAGGTTACCATCCAATATAGACTTTGGGTGGCTTTCAACACGCTTGACTCTCACCTTTTTTATCCATTTTTAAACAAAAAAATTGACTTATTTTGGGTTGAAATTGAGCCAAGAGTACTTATTATTCAGTTTATTTTAAGAAAAGGTTTTTTATATTTTGTTGCATTTGGCAGCTGTTATGGTTTTTCTTAAAGATTTTCATAAGCTGTTATTTTTTTAAATATTAGGAGGCTTCGACCTGCCTCGTCTGTGATGCTGAAGAATATTAACATATTAGAGTTTGATGATCCAACCACAATGCCAAAGGTACATAATATTTCATTGTTTAATTCAACTTATGATGAAAGGCAATACACACATATGTATGTATTGAAATGAAAAGAAACATTTGACTTTGATGATGCAATCATGACAAAGGCACAGCATTTGACTATCTTATTCAACTGCTAATAAGAGACAACACACAAACATGTGTATTGAAGGGAAACTATTAAATGGTCATGAACCAAATAGATTGCTCTTTAGTCTGTGAATCGCGACCAGAAGGATTTTATTTGTTTGTTTCTCATATGCTAAAAATTATTATATTTAGTTTTTAATTATCTGGTAGTTCTAATCTGAAGTCACCTTCCATTTAAAATTGGTTAAAAAGTAGTTCCTACTTATATAATGGTTTTCTATTTTGAAAAAAAATATGCTTGTATAATTTATAAATGTCCAAGTAATTATGCTTGTATCATGCTGTTAAAAAATATTATGCTTGTATAATTTATAAATATGGTATAATACATATGCGTGTGTGCATGTATATATTCATAATGTTTGTTAGTTGCATACATGCAGCAGCATCGTCATGGAAAAAGAGATGAAAACGAAGATGGCAGAAAAAGAACACAAGGCAGCAACGCTCTTCTACGCATCCTTCAACAAAATCTCCGTCAATGATAACATATATCTACTTTGGTATTTTGTGGGAATTATTTGGGATGTTGACCCAACTTAAAACTATTAATGGCTTTTTATAATATAGCTATTATTTTTGTATAGCTTCTTTTGTTCTCTTATTGAATATCAGTGGTTAAATTAGAGATTTTTATACCTGTCAAGACCTATCGCCGAAGCAGTTCAACCGTATTAGGGATCAAATCGTTCAGTTTTTAGTAGTTTTTAACAGCTTGGTTTGGAACTTGGAACAGTCATTATAAATCAAATCGGAGGATCAGTCATTTAAATTTATTTGCTTTTTAATTGTTAATTGTAGAAAGTTGAGTGTAGTTTCCTGTTATGTAAATATAATTTTCTTGTCATGCTGTCTCTCTTCCTATAAATAGAAGGGCTTCTGAAACGGCAGGTTAGTACAATATCAGCTTAATATTAGACAAATACAAAAAACAACCTTTATGTTTGGTAAAAATTGCAGGTTACAACCTTTATGTATCATTTGCACTCAGATCAACTTTTACCTTGTGATTTTGCTACAGGTTACAACCTTTTTAACTAACTCAGTTAAATATGTTCGTTAAGTTCCTTCATGTGAGGGTATTTTTGTCTTTTTAATTCATCTTTTCATTTTAAAACACTGATAAAACCTCTCTTTCACCCCTCTTTGAAACAACTTCAATGATTACAAAACCCTAATTTCTTCCAACCCTCAATTGTAACAAATGTCGACGATTTATTGCAGATGTGGGAGTCAGGCAACTATCCAAACATCGTGGACCAGTAAAAACCCAGGTCGAAGGTTTTTTTCATGTCTAAGAAAGGGTTCTCAATGTTCAGGTTTCCTTGGATGGGTTGAACCAAGTTTGTGTAAAAGATCTGATTGTGCAGAGTTGCAGAAAGCAAAGAGTGAACTAGAAGATGATGTTTCCAAGCTCGAAGCTCTAAATCAAGTTTTATTGGACAGGTTGAAAGCCAGTGAAGATAGGTCAAAGGAGAGGATGAGAAAGTTGATTATAAGTTGGGTGTTAATGTAATTGTTGTTGAACTATGAATTTAGTATGTAATTTCAAATGTGCATGTTTGACTGTAATGGTAATGAAATGTAATGGATGGATTATGACTGTTTGACTGTTAAATTAAAATGAAATTGTATGTCTTTGACTGTTAAAAGACAATTGCCAAATGGGTCAAAATGGATTGTAATGCAAATGGGTAAAAAATGGATTTGTAATGGGTCAAATGGATTGACTGTTAAATACCATTGCCAAATACAATGTCTATGACTGTTAAAAACCAAACCATTCCCAAGTGGGTCAAAATGGATTAACTGTTAAAGACCATTGCCAAATGCAATGTCTTTGACTGTTAAAAACCAAACCATTCCTAATGGGTCAAATTGGATTGACTGTTAAAGACCATTGCCAAATGTAATGTCTTTGACTGTTAATAACCAAACAATTCTTAAATGGGTCAAAATGTCTTTGACTGTTAAACATTAATATAAACATAATTAAACAATAATATAAACATACCAAACCAAATTCATAACAATAACATAAACATACCAAACCTAATTCATAACATAAACATACCAAAGTCAAATACACATAGTAATAGACATAACATAGTAAAGTCATTCATAAGTCAAAAGACAACCCATAACATAGTAAAAACATAACATTGTCAAAAGACAACCATAACTAGCAGCATGCAACAACATCCTTACATATTCTTTCCTTTTGCACTTGTTTTTTGGGCTTAACAGACTTGCTTGTTCCTTCACCATTTGCAGCAGCCTTCTTATCATTCTTACCCACTGCCTTCTTATCTTTCTTCTGTTGGACTTTGGTCTTCTTATTCACAGTTTTATTTCTTGGTCCAGTACAAGTCCTGCTGTTATGCCCCCTGCCCTTGCACTTGCTGCATCTACCTTGAACATTCTTCTTAGACAGCTTTCCACTCCTGTACACATCATCATCATTTTCAAACTCACCCCTAGTTCTTTTCTTTTTTGGTCTGTCCACTGGTTTGTGATAGATTGGTGGTATAAGGGTTGATGGAACCTTTGATGGAATCCATAAAAGACTGGCCATTAATTGGAAATATCTTGAACTGGTAGGCTTGCTTCCAAGTCTCTAAATGATAAACTGGATGCACCCAAGACTCTGTATCCCTACCCTTTGACCAAAACTTTGCACATTCCAAATTGTGGGCACTACATGTGAGCAGGGCATTCTTGTGACTTCCCACCTTCTGCAAGTACAAGTTTTGTTGGCCATATCTACAGCACACTTCCACTTACCTGGTCTAGCAACCCCAAAATGATCCCCTCCATTCCAGCTGACTCTACATTGTGCAGCACTCTTCTTAATTTCATCAAATACCTCTGTGAAATATGGTGTCAAAGGTCCATCATTTTTATCAATAACTTGCAACACATTGACAATTCTTCTCATTAAATATTTCCTAATGTACTCCGGGACTGTGATGATTGGTTTATCTCTACCTTCTACCAGCTTGCCATTTAAGACCTCACACATGTTATTTAACAATAGATCAGAAAGAGCTCTTCCTGGCAATTCAATATGACAAATTTAGTCAAAAGTTCAATACTAAAACATATTCAACAATAATAATGTGTTTACCTGAGAAATGAGACCTTGACCAGTGCTTAGGGTCTATCTTTGATAACCAGAGATGTGCAGCAAAATTCATCTTCTTCAACTCCTCCATTTTCTTTTCAAAATACCCAACTGTTGTGCATCTTGCAAGCTTCCACAGGATTTCTTTGTAGGCCTTAGCTCTGAAAGTTAGTTTCATGTTTTCATATATGTGCCTAACACAAAACCTGTGTTCAACACTTGGAAAAAGCCTTGAAACAGCATCAAGAATTCCCTGAAACATAATACAAACATTAAAACAGTTAATTTATAAAGTAATGAAAACAACATTTAAAATCCATATCTAACCTTTTGTCTGTCACTCATAAAGTGAACCTTGAATTACTTCCAAGTTGTAAATCATCACCTATGTTCTCTAGGAACCATGTCCAGGAGTGTATGTTTTTAGCTTCAACAATATTATACGCCAAAGGGTATAGGCCATTGTTATTGTCAATTCCCACATCAGTAAGCAGTTGACTTGGAAAAGGTCCTTTCAAGAATGCACCATATAGTCCTAGTAGATCCTTACTAACTGCTTTAAACCCATCCTTTAAAGATCCCAAGAAAAGATAGACTCTCCTAAACTGCTTTGTTGTAGAGTTTGGATCTACAACAGGTTCAACATCTAGCTTAACAATAGAACCTGGATTTGTTCTAAGAAGTTCTTCTAGGTAATCCCTAAGCAAACCATACTGAGCACTATAATCCCCATGCATCACACTTTGTGCTTTAGCTCTTGCCCTATAAGCTTTCATTCTATAAATACTTACCTCATACTTTCTCTGAAACTGTTCTTGTACTGCCTTGACTGGAATATTTGGATTTTCTTCAATCTGTTCAACCAGATCTTCAGCTAAAAATGTGGAAGTACAGGCTTTGATAACTCTGCTTTGTAGACATTTATGTTGCTCAATAAATGTTTTTACCATCCAACTTTCTGTAACAGGATCTATAGATACCAATAAAGCCCAAGGGCACCTTGTGTCACCAGGTTTCTTCTTTTTGCCCCTGCCCCTTTATGTTTTGCAGGTTCAGTCCCTAAAACTTTCTTACCTTTCTGTTTACTACCCTGTCCTTCAACTTGTGTTTTATCAGGACCTTTGCCTTTTCTTTGTTTTGTTTTTGTAATCTTTTCAGGCTGTTTTTCATTCACAAGAGTTTTCCCACCTTCTTTGCATTTTTGACTAACCTCAGCTGTTCCTAAATCTCCAATACACACAACCCTAATCATGTCACCCTCATCCTTAACTATTTTTAATTGTCTCCTTGATTCAACTTTGCGTCTTCTAATAAGCTTCTTCAGCTCTTTCTTGCTGTCAAATGTTTGACCTACATAGAACTGTCCATCATCAGCATAAGCCTATCTAAGCTCCCTTAGTTTTTTCATCCTAATGTTGGTAGGATTTTCATCATCACTAGCACTATCAAAGTTGTCATTATCAAGCACATCTATTCCATTATTGTCTATTTCATGCTCAGGTTCATCTACCCCTACATCAAAATGAAATCTAAAGTCACTCATATCTACCTCATCCTCCTTCATAACATTGCCTTCATCTACAATAAAGTCACTATCACTATCATCTCCCTCACTATGTTCACTCTCTTTATGTTCATCATCACCGCATCGTTCATCAATGAATTCATCATCATTAAAGTCATCAACAGTATATTGACTATTGAACTTAGCATCAACAATATCATCTTTCCGTGTCTTACCATTATCAGCATCTATGAAAGGGTTAAAATCTTCCACCATATGATCAATATCTCCAACATGAATCTCATTTAAGACAGGTAAACTATCTTGTACCTGAGAACTGTTACTTAATTTAACCACATATTCTGAATCACCATCAGGTTGATCAACATTTCCACTTGATTCTTTAGTCCAACATAAAGCAAGTCCCTTTGGGTTTTTTCTTTGATTCTCAATAAACTGTGCTTCTAAATCAATAATTTCTTCAATGACAACACTTGATTGAGTTTGTGAGTACTGAAATATGTTTGAGTTCCCATGTTCCATATAACCTTCAATTAGTCTAGTACGATCCCTCACAATTTCCACAAGTTGTCTTAAATGATCATTAGTAAGCAGAGGGTGGAGACCATTATCTAAATCAGTAAATGGAAATAATGAGGAACATCATCATTGTACCCTAACTTTCACCTAATACTGTTATCAAACGCACTGTTATGTTTAATGGTCACAACCAAATACTGTTATCAGTCGTCCCTTGATTAGGGGAACCTGCTAGACAACGCGCCACCACTTACAGCCATGAACCGATGCTCGTCATCCCAATTATGGCAAGTTTCCGGCAAGTTCCTTTGTGTTGGACGGCAAATTCCAACCACCCATGTACCCTCTATCTTCAGCCACCGTCCACTATCTGCGGCATGCAACCATAGGCTTATAGCTGGTAAACAATATTCTCCCCCTGGATCACTTGAGATACTATTGTTGGATTTCAATGTACTCGGTCAGAGAGTAGCGTTTATAGCTGGATTTTATTGTTTATGACCTAAAAGTTAACATTGCTATCAAACCTGTTCTGGTTGCTCCTGTTTACTCTTTATTGATCACGTTATTGTACATTACTTTATTCCTGTTTTGGCCTGTTTGGTTGCGGCTGCACTTGTGTAATTTTTTTTAAGAATTTGCTATATGTCGTCAAAATCTCTACACCAGTTTCTCATTTGTATTAGACTAGCGTTTTCCAGCTTCTGAACTCCTTCCAGACCATTCTTTTATCAGTATCTGAACCTGCTTGTTCTTGTCCAAGACTTGTTGCCACTGCCCAATCCTGTTTCTGTCAAATTACGTTTATTTCAGTGGGAAACTAAAGAAATGACACCATTACATGTATCAAGGAGTGTGATTTGCTTGAATGATTTCTTGCCTTGGAGTAGCTTAGTCCTCAAACTAACTCGGTGCACTCATGTACGTTTTCTGGTCTTGACTCATAATGGATGATTGATTCTGGTGCCACACATCACATAACTGGGAACCGAGAAAGTCTTACTACCCTACATGCTACTTTTTACTCACCAGTTCGACTTGCAGACGGTTCTTCATGTCCTGTCCGCTACCCAGAAAGCCTAAACATGTCTCCTGTCCTATTTGTTCCTAAATTTCTTACAAGTCTCTTAGGTGTCAATCAGATTACTATAGGAAAATAATTGTTCAGTCACCTTTTATCCTACTCATTGTACCCTCAATGAACTAGGTATTGTTGTTTGTAGATATGAGTGACTAAGTTTGTGAAGGTTGAAGGTGAGAAGTCTGTTGTTACTCGCCAGGTGAGCAAGAAGTTGGCTAGAACTTTTGCAAGGTCGAATGCTTCAAAGCTTGACAATGTTGAGTTGAGCGATGATATTGAGGATGTGTCTGATGATGATGTGTTTGCTTCGGTGTTGGAAAGTGATGCTGCTATTTCATCAAAGAAAGGGAAGGATATTATGGTTGCTTCCTTGAAAAAAACAGGAAAACGATTGCGAAAGTTGCATCTGTTAGTGAAGGCAAACAAGAATTGGATCTAAATCTTATTTCTGATATGGTCAATCAAGAAAGATGATACTTTTTCGATACTGTTGTTTGTCAAGAAGCATCGGTTCATCTTGCTTGCCACTCCTGCCAAAAGGGATGCTTAAGTGGCTTTGTCTAATGAGGCTGTGATGGGAATGATTATGGTTAAAGCTTCAAGGCTTGTGAGTTGTGTCTTTGATTCCTGAGAGAGTCAATCGGTGAAAAAAAATTACACTTTGATGAGTATGCTATTTTTTTAAGAAGAAAAACAAACTTAAATCATCCGTTGCAAAAGTTAAAATGCTAGCTGCTCATGAAAAGGATTTGTTATCGAAGCTTGAAGTTGCCCAAGCTCATTATCAATTGGATAAAGGATGTACAAGAGGTTGGAAGCGAATCATAGATAGATGGTTGCTGATCGTGCCGCCTTGAAGGTGCAGAAGAAAGCCTTCCTTGAAGAGAAGGATAACTTAAAGTCTTCGTTGGTTCAGGCTAAGAGTGAAAGTGATAGGCTGGCTGCGGATAACAATTGGTTGATTAATCATGCCTTAGTGGTGCAGAAGAAAACCGCTTAATGTTTTGCAGGTACCGGGTGTTGAAATCTCTTTGTAAGATAAGGCCATATAAAATAATCTAATAAAAGGATGCAAGCTTAGATGGTTTTATTTCTGTTGGATATGTGAGCTCTGAGGTTGTGAAGAATGTTCCGAAGAAACGATTCAATAAGGCTGCAAAGAAAATGGCACGATGATGGAGAATTTTCACGCTCCTAGCCAGTGGCGGATATAGAAATATTTTTCAGTAGTAACGTTTTTCATTTTTTTCATTTTAGTAGCAACGTTTTCTAAATTTCGTAAAAAAAAAACCAAATTTTCCACTGCGCGCGCGAAGTTGAGCCGCAACGGATGCGACCCCTTCTTCTTTCCTATGTCCGCCCCTGCTCCTAGCCTTACGACTAATGATAAAGAAGTTGCAACAGTTGCAACACCCGATACACAACTAACGAATCAATAGCAGTTTGAAGACCATTTGTAGCTTTCTTAGCGGTTGTTTAATGTTTTAAAACAATGTTTACACTTGAACAATTTTATTTTGTTGTGATGCTTGAAACCTTATCTATGCTACTATATAATGAATTCTAGATGAGCAAAAAAGTAATTTAATTTTATTTAAGGATGACACTATTGTCATTTACCTCAATGTTTAAGACATATTAATACATTATTTAATAAACTTATATTAAATACATTATTTAAGAAACTTCTAATTAAATACATTATTTATTAAACTTTCTCAACAATAAATATTAAACTCATATAAATACAAAAATAATTTATATACATATACCATAATAACATATTCTCATAAATAAAATTCATATTAACATAAATAAAGGCCTAATAATTAAAAACAACTAATTTTTGATCAATAAAATATCTAGGTATGTCAATTCGATCTCTCATTCAAAATTCGATTTATGATTAATGATTGTTGGTAAATGAAAAGCCGGGTTTATTATATCGTCATCGCAACACGTCATCGACATACAACCGTTGTTTTCTTTTCCGACCTCCGTCACACTTCGCTGGTGTTACCAATAAACCACGACCACCACACTTAAAGCTTCAAAATCATCGGCCTCACCAACGAGCCGCCGCCAACACTAGATCCTTTCGCTGATTTTTGGTGTCGCAGTGTAAGTTATTGTCGTCGTCACCGACTGCCATCCCGACCACTCACAAAATCGTTGAATAACATCGTCATCTAGGTTTTATTTGTTGTAGCTTCTATATGTGACCGGTTTTTGTCTTACGAAGGTACTTTTTCATCTTCGATTAACTGTTGATTTAATTTTAAAGGTAATTGAGTACTGCACTTGGTAGGATTAGGTTTCTGAATACCTGTTAGATAACTAGGAGAAACCAAATTTGAAAGTATGGTGTTAAATTGATTTTAAGCATAATATGGCTCGAGACCACTATTTTTCTTTTCTTCTCGCCCCATTCAATATGACAAAGACATGTATCTCATTTGTTTGAATAAATGTTTGTTACGTAAACTCATCAAGAAGATTAAATATGATTAAAATATTCATTTTGATTCTTTTAGTTTAGATGAATGTTTTGTAAGTAAATCCATTTGGAAGATTAAATATCGCTAAACTATATGCTTTTATTCAAGAAAGTATTAATTACTTTCACAAATTGCAAACTTATGATTAATTTAGGAAAGTTTGATGTGTTCTGAAATTAAGTTACATTGGAAAGTTTTTTCTTTTTATCAAATGTAAATAAAAATGTTTAATCGTGGAGGATCTAGGAGAAAGTTTAGAGTTAGCGAATTTTTTATTTTAGGCATAGGGGTATCTTAATCTTTGTTAAGGGTATCCATATACTAAAAATGGAGAAGAAAAAAATTGCACTAATTTTACCCTGCGGCAAAAAAATTGAGGGATAGAGCGAGCTACTGTTAACCTACATTATAAAGTTTGATGCAATTTGCAGTCAGTTTCACAACAATTTGGAATAATATTCTATCATAATGTAGGCGTGATTGCAATAACATATCTTATATCAGCCTATGTCACTATAATGATCATAAGGGTGTGGTTAGTTAGTAGATACAAAACTTTATAGAAAGATTCCATTTAGTTGTGCTTAATGACTTATAGGACTATTAAAAGCAATCAAGAACAATATGAATGTGAAAGAACTAATAGAAACACAAATGATATGGTCATTCGATTGTCAACATGAAGCAAATTATTAAAGAGGTGGTGAGCATTTAACCAATACCGTTACAACTGACTTGAGAATTTAAAGTAGCACTAAGAAACAAACCAACCTCAAACTTAATTTCGGTTTCTAAACTTGGATTATGGAATTATGTAAGTTTATTGATATGCTATATAGATTTCCAAATTAGCTTTTGTTAAACGTAAATTTATTTGAGTTTTACTAAGTTATGAAGGATATCATTTGATCTTTTTTTTTCATAATAATGATTTTAACTTAATTATTTTGGAGCATGAAAATCACAAGAATTTTGAATACGGAAAACGCGTAAACCATAACATTTCATGAAATTTGATCTCATGTAAACATATATTTAGATTACTACGATTCTTAGCAAGACATTATATATAGCATGTGACCAATTATAATTTAAAAAGAAATGAAAACCTAATTGTTTTATAACTTAATGTATATTACATTTTATAATTTGAAAGGAAATAACCATTATGTGTTTTTTTAAATTCAAATGACAATATTTTTTTTATCACGTTGTTATGTCTTAGCCCACTACGAAGTGCGGGTTCTCCACTAGTAACTTATAAGGTTTCGTTGTCTGTAAGCCTTGTGTTAGCGAGAAATTATGCAATTTTAGGTACCTTAACCTTCAAAGCTTATGAGCAATTACCATTAAATGGCTATTTTATGCTAACTCTTGGTGTCATGTTTTTATAAATGGTGTTACATTTCCTTGTTTTTATTGGCATGTGAGTTCGTTTGTGAACTTTTCCTTGTTCGAAATGTTTTTTCATAGTGCTGATATTGTCATTCTTGACTTATGTCATCGAATATGTCTTTAAGTTGTGTAGTTTGTGAGTTTTGAACATAAAATGTTCACAAACTTATGGAACGAATTGGGGTAGGATGTTCAATCTTGTCTATGGGTAAAGATAAAATTTTTCTAAGCCCATGGAGTTGTATTGTTTTGGGAACTCAACATGTATTTGGGTCTACTTAACCTTTAAACCCACTTAGCTTTTTGACCTAGAAGCTCATCCACTTACATGAAAACTTTATCGTGGAGCTTTATATTGAGGAGTTCACCTTATAATAGGATAGGTAAGACATGAGAATGATTACTTAAAACATTCACTTGTCATTCATTCATTTTTGGATACAACCATAGATGTGACACCCTGTATTTTCAGGTCAATACTTTAACCAAACTCTAGCTAACTTATACATACGTTCATGACGTTGCACATGACTAGGGTTAGTTAAGTGAGTCTCACGGTACACTGTTAAATCTTAAATAATTGCATAAACGGTAATCGGGGAATTACCGTGTCACATACATGAGTCTGGAACTCCGAGCATTGGTGAAATAATAAAATACATATATTGTGGTTAAGTTCGTTTGAAATTATTTGCAAATATGTGTTTATGTGAAATTAATTGATAATATGTGCTATTGCGTGACTGATACGTTATCGGGTTCGTGATCAAGATGGGACGGACCGGGACTCGAAACCATATTGTAAAAATATCTTGGATAAACTCTAGATATTAATATTATTTTTATTATTATTATTAATAGAATAAAAAAAATATATAAAACATGGACAGGCCCAAATGATTAGAACGACCCAAGGTTCAGCCAACCAAGAGGCTCGCCGTGCCATGCAAGAAGAGCCCAAAAGGCTTTGCGTAGCGTGAGCCCATGCAATTCACAACCTAGTCGAGAATTTCAAGTCATAAACGATTTTCGCACCACTTTTTTTTATAATAACTCAACCCTAATTCGGCTCTAAACACTCCATTACGAAATATTAACCCCTCTCCTCTGTCATAATCATTCCTAATCGATCCCAGAAGCTTAAGAAGGTTTAGGATCAAGAAGATTAAAGCTTAAGGTGTACAACAAATGCTACTTGTGTTTTAATCTCTTTAGTTATGTTTTAATTATGATTAAACTCAACAAACCCAATTGTCCAGATTTGATTAATAAAGATTTTAAAAATTAATATTGATTTGTAATTGATTAACACATGCTTATGTATTTGGTTTTGTTGATTAAAAAAATTAGGTTGCATGTTTAGATCAATACTTGAGACATTGAAGTTTATGATGAATGTTAGTTTAGGGTTTAATTATGTGTTTCAAATAATGAAGTATCTGATGAGGTTTGATTATGAGTACCATGTTATTGTGTAATCATGTTGCGTTATGATTGATAATATGAGCCTAGGGTTTGTGATTAGTGATAATATACATGTTGAGAATTTTGACAGATTTATTGTATCGTCTTATTTGAGCTAGATCTTGTGGTTAACATGTACAAATTCAATGATTTTGATCCTAGAATGTCGTATTTCAAATAAGGTTTCCAGAAAGTCCAACCATGCATAATTTGGACGTGGCTAAGTATTTCTTTTTGAATTTATACAAAGTGATGGTCAAAACTAATTTTCTGACAGCAAACTGAGGTCTAATTACGAGAGTCACCGAGTTTTACAAAACATCAGACTCTAAATCTTGGACAATAGGTACTTCTATGAGTTTCCAAACTTTTTCAAGTGATTTCACCTCAAAAGGTTAAACATATGATATTTAGGGTTTTTTGTTGAAACTGACTCTAACACATATAAAATAGTGGAAACTCTAGATAACAGATGGGACACTCTGTAAATTTTGGGAAGTCCAATTTGTTGGTTTAGTCTTTTATAAATTTTCATTTTCGCCACCTCAAAATCTATCCACAAAACGCTATTTGGGAAACTATTGATATGTGCTTAATTGATGTTTTTTTTGACTTGTATGGTGTAAATATATATAATATGTGTATATATATATGATTTAAGTTAGTAAAGGGGTGTTAGTATAAGTTTCTATTTTTATTATTCTTTTTATAAATTTTAACCCAAACAATTGATATTTCTAAAAAAAATTATTAAACTTTAAACGTTTATATTTGAACTTTAAAAATAAACAATCTTCATAAATGACGCATCAGTCTACGTATTTAATATGCAGGCTCTTCTAATTAAAATGTAATGACCCAAAAGAACTCAAGCTTTTTATTAACTTTGAAAGATAGAAAGTACAAAGACCAATTATGTAAATACAAAATTAAAGTAGAAGACGTGCAGACGTTACATATGAACTTATGTGAATCATGTATGTTAAGTTAATATATCTTGAAAACTTAGTGGTCACCAACGAGTCGTCAGGTCAACTTGTTGTATGTGGTCACACTTGAGTCACACTAACACTGCAACACAATGAGAATTTCTGGACAAAAGGGTTTTATTGAAATTGCATGAACAGTCTACTTATAGAATAAAACTTATGATAGGGAGTTGTTAGCGGGTCACTTATATTAATTGTGGAGTTTGGATTATAAACGCAACCAAAGTGAGTTTCACTACTTTTCTTAAAAGCATGTATCCCGTTAGGGACTACTTTATCCCTGGGAGGGACTACTTGGATTCCTGGGAGGAATCTGCCTTGCTTAGAATATTTTAGTTTAAATTTCATGTCCATAGTTTAACTAAACTACCTCTATCATGAAAGTCCTTACTTTTATACCGAATCAATTTTCATGGGCAAATAGGGTATTAGTTGATAGAGCTATTAGGGTGTGACAAACCTCACACCGTGCTGGGAGCCGAGAGTGAACGTTTGACCTTAATTTATCACCATTGTTGATAGACAATGTTGGAAGGCACAAACTCATTTCAGTCAGTTTTCAGTACCACTTGTTAATTAGTTGCTTAGTAGTGGGTTAGCTACCCATGACATGCGTTTAAAGCTATTGTATTTTGCTTTTACTTTTTGGTTACTTAAACTTGTGAACTCACCAGCTTATACTGATACACTTAGCATGCTTTTGCAAGTCGCTAGGTACAACACGTGTTAGGACATGCATTAACAGGAGTCTATTGCTTTAAACTATCATTTATTACGGTTTTTACATTTATAATTGTTTTTGGGCGTGTTTGTTTATGTAAAACTTAAATTGTTACTTTTGATTTACGCTTCTGCAATATTTTGGTGATTTTAGAAAACAATATTTTTAGATTAAAATGAGCTAAATGATTTTATACATTTATAGTCATTCCATGTAACTAATGGTAAAGAAGATCCTGGGTTGTCACATGCCTCGCGGTAAAACTCCGCAGTGAATTTTGAGGGTGTGACAATAGAAAGTGGTGGAAAAGTGCAAGCCACTTTTGTTAAACTCGGGGCCTAACACATAGTGTTAAATAGATTAGAAAATCATGATAGTCTAACAGTGGGGAAGTAAAAGTGGAAAGTGATTGAATGAAAGAAGGGGAGCTTTGCAAGCTGCAAAACTGCTTATAGTTAATACGAAACATTGGCACCACCAAAGGAATAGACACATGGCATGGTTAGGAGAAGTCTCAAACTCCTTTTCCCTTAAATTAATCCAAATTACAATAGTTGGTTCGGGGAGGCCGCCTTAAGCGAAAGGGCAACTAGCCATAAACTAACCAAATAGGGTAAATGGCTGGTTGCCATATATATATACACACACATGCTTTTTTTCAAGAAAGTTGATAACCATAAGCTGATTTTTTATAAATAGATGTTTAGGCATTTATAATCCTCAATCACCACAAAGTAATAAAAATGAGCCCCCTCGCAGCCGGGGATGTATGCCAGTTTAGTCTGAACCTCGTGAATTCTCGCATCCTCTATTTACTAGTTTATTATGCATCATGTTTGTTTTAGCGTGTGATTGTGTGGCAGCGGAAACATAACATAACTGCAGTTGTACGAGAACCGTCATCGCCATTAGACCTTGTAGAAGAAGGGAAGATCAAGATCGAAGAGTTTTATGGACATGATTTTGGAATCTGGAAGATGTATATTGAAGATTATCTTTATCTAGAAAAAATTTGCATTAACTGATCTTGAATATAAGGCAAAAGACATGGGAGACGTGAATTGTGATTTATCATATCGAGATGCTTCGTGAGTTATTATAACTATCATTAGGGAAGATTGTAGCCTGCAATGCTGTCATAAATGCACCAAGCTCACGTTCTTTAAAGATGATAGCTAATAAAGGGCGAACTTTCAGATCCCAGGAAAATGAAAGTTGGGTTATGTGAGTCGTATAGGCAAACAAATGTTACATTTGCAGTTTCAGTGGACCAGAAAGAAGACACGATTAAAAATAACAGAAAGGAAATGTATGAATTATGGTTACAAGATCAACGAACAGTGAGAGAATAGAGATTAAAGATGTTTTAGTTCCATCTTCACTATTATAGAGAATTAGAGAATTCGCCGGAGATAAGAGGGTTAGGGGATCCAATAAAGATTAGAAGTGTTTTTGTTCCATCTCTAGTACTACAACAAAGGATCAGAGAATTCGGAAGAGATTAGAGGTTCTTGGATATTGTAACGTTCAGAAGGTCGATTGATCCAAATGAGGTTAGCGGATCAAGCGATCCTGTAAAGATCACTCGATCAGGAGATCTAGTACAAATCTGTAAGACCCCAAACTTAGGAGGCCCCATTTAAAACATAGCTCTTAAAATGATAAATGTCATACAATAGAACAGTAAAACATCAAATTTCTCTCCAAACATCAATTCCTATTTCAGACATAAAAAATCCATAAATTAACCAATTTCATTTAATATGGTAGTAGGCTTCTGCGTGCCATTGGGGTTGGTGGTCCAGTGGTAAGACAAAGTCTTTTAATACACTTAAATGTGAGGTCTTGGATTCAAGTCTCACAAGGAGCAAGAAATTCACTTTTCAAAAAAAAGTAGGCTTCTGCGTGGGACAACCTTAAATGCATGCCAAGGTGGCCTCCAATCATTTATACCTATTTATCGTTGATTAATTTACATCATTTCATCTATTGATATTATATAGCGTCAATCATTTAGACATCAATTAAAAGCAAATAGCTTATAACAGACACATTAAAATAATCAAAATATAGTTGCATGCATATTCGCCCAGAATAGTAAAAAAAGCCATCTAGAACTCACTTGTAAGATAGCTTATATAGTGTTGGAAATAGGTGTCCAATTATTAACTAATTAATGCGACTACTAAAGTACGTCCTAAAGAGTTACACTTTGGACTGCGAATAAAGAATAATATTTAAATGTTAAAATGTTATATATCACAAAATGACATTCATTAAGTGGAAACAAATATTTAGAGAAATATTTATTGTAGTTGATAATTTGGAATAATCATAGTTTAATTGTTTAGAGAAACGATTAACGGGATTGTGGATAAATTATTTAGAATAATAAATAAGTTTGTTTAAAACGTTGAACGAAAGGAATATTTATTATTGGATAATAAATAAAGGCGTGCGCACGCACGCGTGTATATATATATTAGTTACTTTATCATTTACCGAACTGTCTCACGATGTTCTGAACTCAGCTCACGTACCGCTTTAATGGGCGAACAGCCCAACCCTTGGAACATACTACAGCCCCAGGTGGTGAAGAGCCGACATCGAGGTGCCAAACCTTCCCGTCGATGTGAACTCTTGGGGAAGATCAGCCTGTTATCCCTAGAGTAACTTTTATCCGTTGAGCGACGACCCTTCAACTTGGCACCATCGGATCACTAAGGCCGACTTTCGTCAGGGAGCGGTTTAGGGTTGGCCAGTGGTATGATGTTCCAATCAAGCATGGTAAAAGATCAAGAGATCACCAGGAATCGGGTTCTAACGTAAAGATCACGAAGGTGTTCGTTTCAAATCTTCCACCGAGGTGTTCTTCGGCAGATCTGGTCTAGGTTTTTAAGGCTTTTAGGGAGGATCAAGGCACTTATATCGCTAGAAAGTACGACAAACTCGGGAAGCGGTTTGGTTTTGTATCGTTTCGCAATGTCAAGGATTCGGAGAGGCTTCAGAATGATCTTCAGGATGTGTGGATTGGTAGTTACAAACGGTTTATTGTTCTTGCTAGGGTTGTGGATGGTTCGGAGGATCATAAGAAGGATAATAAAGTTTGGCGACTGGTGATAAATAACGAGTATAAGAAGATTGAAGAGGCGACTGTGGAGCCGGAGGTGGTTGCTGAAAAGACAGGTCCGGGTGTAGTTGGTCATAGGACTTTTATGGATACCCTTATTGATAAACAGCTAGATCAAAGGTGTATGGATATCTCAGTGGAGGCGGACGTTGTTACAAGATCCACTTGGAATGGCTTAGGGTTGGTTGGGAGGGTTAAAGATTTTAAATCATTGACTAGTCTAAGGATTTGGCTTTCATAGGGTATCAACAGGAAGGTCAACATTAAGTACTTGGGCGGTTTTTATGTTGTTCTGGTGTTCGAGTCCATCGAAGATAAGATGTGGTTTTTCGACAAAAAACAATTATGGGAAGAGGTTTTTCAGTTGCTAGATGCATGGGAAGGACAAGTTATGGAATTCGAACGTATTGCATGGATCAAGGTGTACGAAGTCCCATTGTGCTTAGTTGTCGACCAGGTGATAAACGTTATCGGAAAAAGGTTTGGTGAAGTTATTCAGTCTCCGGCTGTTTTGGATCATGATGAGGATCTTTCTTATGTGTTGGTTAGCATCCTGTGTAATTCAGTGCATAGGATCCATCAACGTATTAATCTTAACCGGAAGTCTAATGTGTTTCTGGTTGTCGTTGAAGAGGAAGCTGGGGATTGGATCCCGGACTGTTTGGCTGACGTGGAAGAAGCTAGTTCTGATGTCGAATATGATCGGGATGATGTCATCATGGGTAATAATGATGTCAGCCCTGATGAAAAAGGAGGTGATGACAATTTGGCTGTTTTGGAAGGAGCTAATTTTGAGGAGGAAAGTTAACTTCCTAATAATGAGGTGGTTAATGATGGAAATATTCCTTCTATTCAGGAGACCTTTTCAAAACACTTTCTAGAAAGGAGCATTGATAAGGAGGGAGCCAAAAAGAAAGGATAGGATTATCGTAAAAAGGCCAGAAGGAATACATCTGGTTCCCCAGTGGGCCAGGATAGGCCCAAAAAAGGCCCAGAGGGGGTGACGATTTGTTTGACTTGGACAAGTTTATCTTTTGTAATAGTAGCCGAAGTATTGAAGTTAATGGTGATGAGGCAGAAGTGGACCATGAGTTGTTTCAAATTCCTGATTTAAATAAAGAGGCACGACAAGCCGAAGAGAACATGGCGTTGGAGGTTAATTGTGGGGTTGGAGACGGTCCTCAAGGGGGTGTAGTTAATGTGTCCGAAGTTGATGAAACTATTATTTTGGGAAGACAGTTGGATGTGTCTAGTATTGGTCAGTTCGAAGAGTCACTTAGTAAGATGGTAAGGGAAGAAGGGTCTTAATTGGTGGTTCAATGAATATTTTATCAATGAATATTCGAGGGATGGGGTCCGATAATAAAAGCAGTTGGGTTAGGAATCTTAGAAGAGATAATGAAGTAGGTTGTGTTATGATACAAGAGACTCAATTCACAGCCATTGATGGTTTGGACATTGGGCATTTTTGGGGGAATAACGAATTTCAGTTTGAATGGGTCGCTTCTTTAGGTCGGGAGGGAGGGCTAATTTCAGTGTGGGATTCGAAGATGTTGGTGAAAACGGGTGTCGTAAAAAATGCTAATTTCTTGATTGTTTTTGGCACTCTAAAGGATAGTGGCAAGGGAGTCTCTCTTATTAATGTTTATGTTCCTCACAAGTTGGTGGATACCAGAAGGGTTTGGAATGAGCTCAAGAGTGTGATTGTTCCTGATGATGATTATTGATGATTATTTAATTCTCGAGGGGTGGGGGGGGGGGGGTGATTTTAATTGCGTGCCTCACAGAGATGAACGTAGGAACTTGAAGTTTAATGTGGTCGCTTTGGTAGAATTCAATGAGTTTGTCGAAGAGGTTGGTGTCCAGGAGTTTACTTTGCGAGGTCGCAAGTTTACTTTCTGTGTTGGAAAAAAGTTAAGCCGATTCGACCGTATAGTTGCATCTTCGAATTTCTTAAATGATTGGCCAAATGCGGAGTATCAGGCATTACCGCGGGAATACTCGGACCATTGTCCGTTTCTTCTAAAGGTGGTGACTAGAAATTTTGGAGTGAAACCTTTCCGCTTTTTTAATTCTTGGCTTTATCGGGTCGGTTTCGAGGTGATAGTGTATAAGGCGTTGGCCTTAGGAGTGGTGTCGGAGGGTAATCTAGATGAGCAGTTCATGATGAAGCTAAAAAGATTAAAGTAGGTAATCAAAGGTGGTTGAAAGATGTTAAGCATAATGAGTTGGAGGAAGAGAATGCCTGAGGAAAGAATTGATCGATTTAGAAGAGAAAATGGAGAGTAGAGATCTTCCCGAGGAGGATACATGGGTCTTCGAGGAAGGATCTAAGCGACTGAAATTGATTGAGTTCCTTAAACTCAAAGACTTTTGACAAAAGTCTCGGGTCAAATAGGCGAAGGAAGGAGACGAAAATACGACATTTTTTCATGGCTCAATCAACAATAGAAAGGCGAGTAATGCAATTCCGGGTCTTATGGTAGATGACATTTGGGTGTCGAGGCTGAATATGATTAAGAAGGAGGTTCTCCGTTTCTTTCGTAACAAGTTTTCGGAGGATATGGTGGTTCGGCTGAGTTTGGATTGTTATGAGTTGAAGTGTTAGACTTCGACAGAAGTTAATGAATTGGTGGTACCGTTCTCGGATGTGGAAATCTAAGACACGGTTTTTTCTTGTGGAAGAGACAAAGCTCCTTGGCCAGACGGTTTTAACTTCCGGTTTGTTAAAAAATTTTGGAATTATTTTGCGCAAGATTTTACTTTTATTTTTCAGGATTTTTTTTAACAATGCCAAGATAAGTCATGGAGTTGGGCCTTCTTTTATAACTTTGATTCCAAAAGTTCGTGACCCGGTGACCTTGGGGGAGTATCGGCCTATTAACTTAATTGGGATAGTGAGTAAAACTATTTCAAAAGTCCTTGCTAACAGATTAAAGAAAGTTATGGGCTCGGTAATCAACGAAACTCAATCGACGTTTATTGCGGGAAGGTACATACTTGACGGTCCTTTAGTTGTTAGTGAGATCTTGGCATGGGCTAGTAAAAGTGGTAAACGATTTTTTATGTTTAAAATTGATTTCGAGAAAGCCTATGACAACGTGAATTGGGGTTTTTTGTTGATGGTGATGCGGCAAATGAGGTTCCCCGATGTTTGGTGTTCATGGATTTATGGTGTGTTATCTTCGGCTAGATCGTCTATTCTAGTAAATGGATCGCCAGCATTTGAATTTCCTTGTGGTAAAGGTATGCGCCAAGGAGATCCTATTTCTCCTTTTTTGTTTATTATAGCTATGGAAGCGCTTTCGGGGCTTGTTAAGAAGGCGTGTGATGATGGGTTGTTTAAGAGGGTTAAGCTTCCCAATAATGGCCCTAGTATCTTTCATCTGTTGTACGTGGACGATGCTATGGTTATGGGTGAGTGGTCGGACTCCAATTTTAAGGTCCTTAAAAGAATTTTGCGTATTTTTTTTTTGTGCTCGGGTTTAAAAATTAACATCAACAAGTCGACTTTATTTGGTATTGGTAATAATGTGGAAGTGGTTAGAGTAAAGGCCGAAGAATTGGGTTGTTGTCTGGGAGTTCTTCCGTTTAAGTATCTTGGGATTCAAGTTGGTGCTAACATGAGTAGGATTAATAATTGGGATCCGGTGGTGGAAGTTTTCAAGAAGCGTCTATCGAGTTGGAAATTTAGGGTCCTTTCTATAGGAGGAAGGGTTGTGTTGATAAAGTCCGTTTTGGAGAGTCTCCCTTGTTATTATTTCTCCCTTTTCAAAGCCCCAGTTGCGGTAATTAATAAAATTTAGGCGTTGATTAGGAAGTTTTTATGGGGAGGTAATTCGGAAGCTAATAAAGTCCATTGGGTAGATTGGGAGGGTGTGACTCGACCAAAGAAACACGGTGGTATTGGTTTGTCAAAGTTGGGAGTAAGTAATAATGCGTTGTTACTTAAATGGGTTTGGAGGTATAGAATGGAGGTTGATGCTATGTGGCGGAAAGTTATAGACGGCATTCATGGGTCTAAAAGGAGATGGCAAACGGTTCCGTGTAAATCAAATGTGAGGGGAGTTTGGAGTAAAATAGTCATTAGTGGGTCTCGGCTTTTGATTAATGGATCTTCTTTTAGTAGCTTGATTCGTGGGAAGGTGGGTAATGGGCTGAACATCAAATTTTGGATAGATCCCTTGATACATAACATGCCTTTAAGGAATTTGTTTCCAGATTTATTTGTTCTCAAAAAGAATAAATGGTGTACCATTGCGGACAGAATTGGTCAACATGGGTTGGCGGCTGTTGTGATTTTAGAATGGAAGAGGTATCCGAGTAATGCACATGAGACGGATCAGCTGATTAACTGTGTTCGGCTCGTGTCCGGGACTGTTTTAAATTCGTATGAGGACTCATGGACTTGGAACAATATTTCGCTGCAGAGCCTTTCGGTTCAGGACATGAAAGGATGGGTTCGAAGTGGTACTACAGATGAGACGACTAGTAAGTTTCGTTGGTGTAGATGGTTGCTGGCTAAGTGTAATATTTTTTTGTGGAGAGCTTGCTTAGATCGGATTCCAACGAAGGTTTCCTTTGTGCCTTGTATGATGACGCTGAAGATACAGTTCATCACTTACTGACGGAATGTAGGTTTGTCGATGGAGTTTGGAGTGGGATTGCGAGTTGGTGTCACCTTCCCCCTATATTCCCATTTTCAATTACTGATGTGCAGATCCTAGTTAAGCATATGGGATGTTCAGACAGTATGAAAGAAGTGATTATTGGTATTTTGGGTCTAACATGTTGGCGAGTTTGGAAGGCGTGAAACGAGAAGGTTTTTAAAGCAATCAATGTGAAAATCGGTCAAGTTATTTCGGACATTAAAGCTTTGGGTTTTCTTTGGTATAATAGTAGGGGTAAAGGTGATTCTATAGATTGGAAGGATTGGTATTCGTTTTCATTTTGATGTAATGTATTTTTAGTTGTTTTATGGATATCTCCGCCTTGGAGATAGTCTGTTTGTTTGGTGTTGAATGAAAGTTGCCCTTCAAAAAAAAAATAAAAAAAAATTAAAGATTAAATGATGACGGGTTTTATTATTAGATAATAAAACAGTCACATTTATTTAATTAGTTAATTATAAAAGTCAAGGTTAGTATTTTTAATAAATGTTAATTAAAGGAAAACAACTTGTTCTCAAGTTTCTAGTGGAGGGATTAAGATGAAAATTGTTTTATTATAAAACCATCGTAATCCCAAAATCCCTAATAACCTAATTTTTGCCTCTTAACTTGATTAAGCTTTCATCAAAACTTGACACCACCTCCACAATCCAAACCGGCCGACCCCTTCTCTTTGCCATCTCCTGTCCGCCGTCGGCCACCCTAGGGGTGACAGTAAACCCCACACGCCACTACCTCCCTTCCACTCGGAGCCCAAGCGTCGGCCCTCTCCAGCTGCGTAAGCCATCACGTGCCATCCAATGTTGGTTTTTTTGGATTTGATCTAGTTTGTTGCATCCCTTAATGCGGCTCTTTTGGTTTTTCGTTTGAAGGTATAAAAATCTAAACACCCTATGGTAGTTTATTATTAATTGTGTGATTAACGTGCAACTAGATCGCTAATTCAGGAAAACTGTGATTTATCACGCTTCCGGATTCTGAATATATGACTAACTATTATTTAATTCATATTAATGTAAACACAAAGATTTTATAAATTTATTAAAATGGATACAAGTATTCCCAACATATACTCTATACGTTGAACGATATGATCTTTAGGCATATAGTCAATCTAGTTGAGAATTCACATGAACTATACACATAGATCATAACCCATAGCTTTCATGGGATACAATAAATTTCATGTTACTCTTGCAAATTTATTCCTAAGTTGGTTATTCTGTGAAAATTATATATGTAGCAACACATATGATAAGACACACAGTTTAGCTGTATGTCCGAAACTATGAGTTACCTTTGATGATTTTCCAAGTTCCTTAAGAAATTTCAGAAAACATACTAAACATTTCCCAATCATATTTATGTAAAATATTTTATTTTAAAATTATACAAAATATGAATAATAAGAATGACATATAGAAACTCCAATGAATACAAAGGACTTTGAATCTGATTGCAAAAGATCACCAAGAATTCATACTCTCATTCAGATTATTAACACAACCTGAATACAAACCTCACACTACGAACAAACTACCAAGATTCAATCCACATGATGAACCTATCTGAACAGTGAGAGAACTAACAAGAGAGAACGACGAACTTTAAACAGACTCAAAAAGACAAAATTTATATGTATAATTCTAAAGCCTTTATCAATGTAAAGATGTCAAAATCTAGGAAATGTTTAAGAACTCCTGAGTTCCTTAAAAGATACTTGGATATATAAAAAAAGTCTATTTGAAAAATCATCTTTACTATTACATATGACCAACTTATCATTTATTAAGTAAGTAGTATAACAGTAAAACCAATTTTTTATTTCTATGACGAAAAAGTTGACCACAAAGAAACCAAAAACAAATGATTTGAATGACTAAACACTTCTCCATAACATGACAAGACCTATGAACTAGAATGAATAAATGAAGATTATCAAACAGAAGATTTCAAATACTAAAAACAAATCTAGCCCAAGATGGTTTAACAAAGATTTTAAGATAAAAAAAAGAGTTTTAAAGCCACATTAGGAAACAATCATATAAGGCAAGCGAATCATATAATTCAGCAAGAAATCCTATCAATCATGCATATAACATATTATAGGACACACCAAAGACATGTTCTGATTAACACCAAATCACACGATTTATCAATCAAAACATTCAAGACAAATTTTATTCATGTTGATAAAACCTTGTAAAGAATGTAACACTCATTTGATTTAACCAAAACCTTTTAAACTTTAGCTAATCAAATATTTACACCTTCGCAAACAACAAAAAAACTATACAAACTGAATCACATGATTCAAAAAACATGTAAGCACTATTACAGCCTAAACGGTATCTGATAATACTCAAAATCACAAGATTTCAATTACCAAAATACAATCTTCCACACAGAAGAACACACAAACGGCGGCAACACCTACAAGATGTACAATGCTTAGAACATAACAGAAACCAACCGGATCTGCTTACACATCCTTCTATAACCTCTACGGCTCATGTCATCAACTAGACGAACATACAAAGAACACTAACACGATCTAACGGACATATAAACCTACAACATGTAGATTTATATTTAACAATCCTAGATCTAGTGTCAAAACCAGAGATTATAACAGAAAGGATACACATATTTGAAACACACAGGTTACCAAATCAAGCACCATGTTTCAATACCAGAATTAACAGCCAAAATATCTAATTAAATCAGAGAAAAACACATGATTTAACAATTAGAAATACATCCCACAAAGGAGTTAACACGGCTGACAATAACAATTTAAGAATAATCTTGACAACAAGTTTTCTAAACAAGCCTAATAATAGACTTCAAAACACAGCCAAACAGAATATGATTGAACACAAAAGCACACGACTTTTTCAATCAGAAAATATTCTCACACGTGAAAATATACAAGGCTGTCACATTCAGAATATATTCTTAGACAACTATTGTTGGATTAGCACCTGAACCACACAGTTCAACTAATCAGACATCTAGAAT
The DNA here is from genome assembly GCA_030844895.1 of Ambrosia x helenae. Classification (NCBI taxonomy): domain Eukaryota; kingdom Viridiplantae; phylum Streptophyta; class Magnoliopsida; order Asterales; family Asteraceae; genus Ambrosia; species Ambrosia x helenae. Next base: position 88,024 of record JAUTDX010000606.1, read on the forward strand.
ATACACAATGAACACAGGCTACACAAAACCACCATGATACGAGTTCAATTAAAACTCATCAAGATACGGTTAAAGCCTATTATAAAACAAGAATCACACAATTCAAAACTAGTAAACAAAGGTACATAGTTAACAAAGATTTGAGACCAAAAACTTAACACCACTACTACTAGTAGTATATAACAAACAAGTTCTCAACATACACAGACTATTCTTTACAAAACTCTCAACAGCTCACCATATATAGATTCTAAGAAACAATAGAATCAAATCACACTGAGAGTAAACATGTTTCATATAACCAACAAGTAACATGACTGATACATCTAGGAAGAATAGTCTGAACATATAAATCACATGATTTAAAACCCCAAAAAAAATCTCACAACTTTATCACATTTAAAAAAAGTTTAGATTCATGTAAAAGAGAACTCTTTTTTCCAGTTTTAAAAAATCTGATTAACTAAACCCTTTTGTTTAGTTTTACAATAACATGAGTCAACCAACCAAACCAAATCTTACACAACTCTTCATCAGATCACAAAAAAAAAAATACAGCTAATAAAGAAAACCACATAGCTGCACATCTTTCAAGGTATAATCTCGACAAACAGACATAGTTTTAAAACTTCAACACTATAGATGTCTAATAAGTCACTTGGATTCAACTCATGTTAAACAGTTAAACACAATAAGCAGTGAACTTCGCACAACACATAACTCATTAATGAATCACATAATGTCAAACCACAAAACAGACATAGCTGAAACAAACACAGAGGGATAAAAACAAACCAATCAAGAACGACCATAATCAAGACACTGGCGAAACCACGACAGTGTTCCAGATCACAGGTTCGTCACTCAATAGGTGCCTGTGCAGGTCTTATCGTGGGAGCCACCCTAAGACCTAAACAACAACGGCACAATCAATTGCCGGTCCATCTAACCCGGTACCAGACTCCTAGACTCAACAAACAGAAAGAAGATTAAGAATAGAACAATCTAACTGAAACCTCCACCCAAGTTAGGGTCTCCTTCCAGCAATGTCAAGAGTTCTCAACCTTCACTTAGGGTTGAGAGACTTAAGACGTAGTTTCTTGAATCTGAAGCCAACACACGAGACACCACAACAATGCAAGATGCAAAGCAAATACGCGTTTCAAAATCCTCGGCAATAGCAAGTGTTCCAATACAAGTCACACAAAAAAATTGAACCAGAAACATGTCCGATCTTCCTTAATAATTACAGGCCTACTGCATTGACTTCACAATATTATCACCACTATTTGCACCAGCACTTGCCACCATCAAATTTGTGTTATTCCACTTAACAGAATTAACATGAGAGCCAGGTGAAGGGGACCATATCACAGTGATCTAACCATTCAAGTCTGCTTAAAAAAGACAAGACCACAACAAAAAACCGACTAAATTGGATCAGATTCATATCAATTAGGGACCAGATCTGTGATAAAACCAAACCATCAGATCTATACCAGATTAGACCCGATTAACACAAACCAAAATTGCAAAAGAAAGTCAAGAACTCAAAGTTGACCCGGTTAGTAATTTGAATATTGTTGACTTTTGTTAGAGAGTGAATGTGTAAATTCACTCAAAGAACCTGTTTTGACCAATCAGTTAATATACTGTGCAGGATGAAGAACAATCAGTAATGAAAACTGAAGACGCAGCTATTGCTGGTTTGCTTGCATTGGCAGGAAATGATAGAACCGATGAAACTAAGTTAAATAATAAGATTTCAGAAGCAACTGGTTCGAAAGGCTAAGATCTGGTTCAAGGATGCGCACAGATTCATGATCTGAATGAATCAAGAAACACTTTAGATGTGAAAACGGTTGAATCTGGTATACATAAATATTCAGTAATATTATTTTAGTTTAGTCAATTAGCTGTTGACTTATTGATTGACCAACATGCAAAGCTGAAATCATAATCTCTTACCTACAATAGCCAAATATCTTATTTGTTTCACATTTTTTTGTAGATGATAACGCATCTGATGTTTGAACTTTTTTGCATTTTTGTTAATTGCAGAGCTGGCAATATGAACTATTATTTAAATAAGAGTTATATTGACCCGTATATATGTCAATGGATTTAAATTCATAAGAATCATAAACCATGAAGATGAATTTGGATGACTTATTGTGGTGGAAGAGATCATAAAAATTCGGGATTAATAATTGCAGAATGGCAGCATAACACACCACCACCAAATTCACTTCCACCACCAACCCCTGGTCTATCACTAGGTATCTCAAAAAGTACATTTACATACGAAGAATTAGCTCTGGCTACGGATGGATTTTCGGATGCCAATCTCCTAGGACAAGGAGGGTTCGGTTATGTCCATAAAGGGGTGCTTCCAAATGGGAAAGAGGTGGCACTTAAGCAATTGAAAGTCGGTAGTGGTCAGGGAGAGCGTGAAGTTCAGGCGGAAGTTGAGATCATTAGTCGAGTTCATCACAAACATCTTGATTCATTGGTTGGATATTGCATCAGTGGTGCTCAAAGAATGCTTGTTTATGAGTTTGTTCCTAACAACACTATGGAGTTCCATTTACATGGTATGTAAATTTCATTAGATTATGTGATTATGTCAAGCTTTATTTAGCATTTAAAACCTTTTTGTTAAAATGTTGACATAATATTTCAGGGAAGAATCGACCTGTGATGGATTTTGCGACACGAATGCGTATCACCCTTGGATCTGCTAAAGGACTAGCTTATCTCCATGAGGACTGTAAGCTCGTTTTTCTTGGCGTTTATCATGTGTTGAAAAACCCCAAGATTATAAAGTCTTTTCAACATTTATTTGTGTTTTTTAGGCCATCCTAGGATCATTCATCGGGATATGAAGGCTGCTAACATACTGTTAGAAGATTTATTTAGTAAACTTGATTTTCTTATGTTATGTAAATAGTAGACATATGTTAATTATCATATCCTAAGTTTAATAGGTTAAGAAACTGGTTCATATGTCACACTGGTAGTAAAAACAATATCCTAAGTATGTATTCATGTAATCGTCGCGTCTGTTGTAGAACACACCGGTTCAGAAACTATTTAAAGGGCCGGATGTTTCATTTGATAATATAGAAAGTTTATGTTAAGAATAACTAACTTTCAAACTACCCTTTTTCCCTCCATATCAAAACTGTCATCGCCTCATACACCCGAAGCCCCACATCAGAATTAGTATGCAGAATCAGAAGACGAAGACAGCAGATTTGATTTCGAACACATACTTATTGATTTCAGTTTTGAAGCAAAGGTGTATCTCTTTTTAGCGGTTTCTTTGTCAGCTTTTTAATGTCCATGAGTTTAAATTTCTCGAGTTGACATGATTATTTAGGTTGCTGATTTTGGGCTTGCCAAGATTACCTCTGACGTTGCTACTCATGTATCAACCCGAGTAATGAGAACTTTTGGGTATCCATAATTGTATATGTATATATATTTTTTGTTATACCATACTAAAATTCAGTTATATTTCTCATGTTTTTGCTATAAATTTGAATCGTGTAGTTACCTAGCACCAGAATACGCATCTTCAGGCAAACTAACCGAGAAATCTGATGTTTTCTCATATGGGGTCATGCTTTTAGAGTTGATCACAGGACGTAGACCTGTTGATTCAACTAATACTTATATGGATGATAGTTTAGTCGATTGGGTATGTAAAAAGCTCACTTTTGTAGTGTTTTAATTCATGATTTGAAAACTGGAACATTATCCCGAGACATTATTTTTACGTCGTGTATAAAATTTCAGGTAAGGCCGTTGCTAACTCGAGCACTGGAAGATGGAAACTTTGACATGATTGTTGACTCGCGTTTACAACAAAACTACAACCATAGTGAGATGGCTAGGATGGTATCGTGTGCTGTTGTCTCTGTCCACCATTCTGCTCGCCGCAGGCCCAAGATGAGCCAGGTGGTTTGAGCGTTAGAAAGTGACATGTCACTGTCTGATCTCGATGATGGGATGAAGCCAGGACATAGCTCAGCCTACAAAGGGAGCTCAGACTATGACACAGATCAGTACAATGAAGACATGATCAAGTTCAGAAAAATGGCTCTAGGCACACAAGAGTATGCCAGCAGCGAGTACAACCGACCCACAAGTGAATACGGGTTGAACCCGTCGATTTCAAGTATTGAAGGGCGGAATACACAAGAAATGTAGATGAGTAAGTTAAGGAAAGACGGTCGCGGATTTAGCACGGGTTTTGATAAGAACTGTACAGAAGTTTATACTAATTATTGATTATTTTTGTTTTATAGTTGTTTTTTTTTTTGTTTTGGTTTGAAACAGTATAATGATATACGCTTCTTGAAGTTGAAATATTCAAAATTTCAAAGGGTTTTGGTTGATTGGTGAGATTTATGGTGGCGTTATTGTTATAATATTAATGTTGACAGTTGGTATGAAAGTTATTTTAATGGAGGATTTTAGAGTTGACAAAACATAGTCGTACTTAACAATTATCATTGATATCACGTTGTGTGACATGTGGGTATATTTTAACCGAGTTACTGGTTTATAGCAACAAATCGGTCATTCTAGCCGGCTAAACTTAGTCTTGTAATTTATTGTTGTTACTAATATATGATTATGTTTTTATTATGTAGTTTAATTGTTTGTTATGTTGTAAATGTGTGACTTAAACAACATCCACTAACAAGTGCAACAGGGATAAAAACAAGAATAATATAAGTTTATGCTAAGAGGGGAAATGCGGACATAGAAGAGCGGATTCGCTTCCTATTGGACTTGAGTCACTCGACTTCTTTCTAATTCTTTGACATGAACGTTTGATATTTCTTTGGGGCATGTTATTTGCACAAGGCCTTATTTTATCTGCACAACCCTATACGGCCCGTATAAGGCTATATGTACCTGAACCAATGATTGACACCATAAATGACTTTCAATAAGGACCCGGAGCTTGATACATTGGCATCAATTGTTCGGTAGTCTTTGATGCGAAAGATGATTAGTAATACATGTATAATGTATCGTCTAGAAAAAAAACATTTGTTGAATGGACTGAAATGTTTAGAACTCAAATGGTCGTGTTTCGTAATAGACATAATAATACCCGATGTTAGCTGGGACACCCGCCGCAACGCGCGAGCATTCCCACTAGTATTATATAATATCTCCGCTGTTAAAAAAAAACTTAACCCCTTTTGATTAATTTTGGGTAGTTAACTTTTATTTAATATAATTTAAGAATAAGAAATTTGGACAAACTAAACACATGAGTTGTTACTTTTTTTTTTTTGAAAGGTTAATTTGAGATTACTTAACATCACAGAAATGAGGTGTGTCAAGTAAAAAATTAAATAAATATTAAGTCACATTTTCTTACCGCTTCATCTTTCTTGTATTAATTTAATCAACCTTCATTTGATCTAATATATAATGAACCCTTTGTTTGATCTATTTGATCTTAATATAGCCGAACCACAACCAAACCAGGCTTGAACCACATAAAAGACTACAACTCTCGTTGGTTTCTCGCTCGATTGATATTCAGTTTTGATTTTGGTCTCGAGCTAGACGAAGATGGAGACAGAAAATGAACCAACCAACACAATAACAAATGATGTTAAAACCCGAATTCATGAGGGATGGAGTTTTACGCGCATATATTGTTTATTTTCCCATGCTACATATTAAGGCAACCAACAACAGGATCAATTGCTTTGATGAACATAAAATCAAATTTCGAATAAAATTGCTGTAAAATCTTAAATCCTAACATTAGAGTTTTGTTAATCTTCAATATAGGAAAATTTTAAAATAACATGCAAAAGAGACACCATTGATGATCTGATTTTGTTTCTCAATGCTGATCATTCCTTTTCCTTTTCACCATTTTCTTGATGTCATCCTTGGACAAATCTCCAGTCTTAACAATTGTGATACTTCTTTTATTCCCAGTGGACGCCACCTCAGCTGATACATTCAGAATACCATTTGCATCCATGTTAAAGCAAACCTTAATCTTTTCTACACCTTTAGGTGCTGCTGGAATACCATGAAGAACAAACTTGTCAAGCAAAACGTTTTCTTTGGTATGCTTGCTCTCACCTTGATATACTTCCTCCGTCACAAAAACTTGGTTGTCATTAAGTGTTACATAAACCTGCTCCTTGATGGTGGGTATGGGTGTGTTCTTAGGGATCACAACACTCATGTCATATCGATGGGGATCATTCTCAATATAAGCCTTGATGCCAAGAGAAAGAGGGGTCACATCTAATAGCATAATATCCTTCACCTTTTTGTTCCCATAACCACTTAAGTTTGCAGCCAAAACTGCAGCACCATAAGCAATAGCTTCATCCGCGTTAATGCTCTTGCAAAGTGGTTTTCCATCAAAAAACTCAGTCAGCATTTGTTGCACCTTGGGAATCCTTGTCGACCCTCCGACAATAACCACATCATCAACATTGCTCTTGTGCATATTCCCATCTTTCAAACAGTTCTCCACATGTTTAATGCACATGTTAAAGAAACCAGCATTAAGCTCCTCAAATTTTGCCCTGCTGAATTTCGTCGTGAAATCAATTCCCTCATACAAGCAATCGATTTCAATAGGCGTTTGTTTTGTTGTTGACAAATCCCTCTTTGCTTTCTCACAAGCAATTTTCAACCTCATCATTGCTCTTGCATTCTCACTCACATCCTTCTTTTCTTTCTTCTTAAAGACTTCAACACAATGATTCACCATCAACTGGTCGAAATTTTCCCCACCCAAATGCGTATCCCCACCCACTGCTTTAACGGTAATTGTACCATCCTTGGTTATCTTGAGAAGAGACACATCAAAGGTTCCACCACCCAAATCAAATATCAACACATTTTTCTCTTTAGGGCAATTTACATCAGCACTCCTGTCCAGACCATACGCGATTGCTGCTGAAGTTGGCTCACTAATCAAGCGCATGACATTAAGGCCCGCCAACACACCAGCATCCATAGTCGCTTGCCTTTGATTGTCATTAAAATATGCAGGAACGGTTATCACCGCATCAGTAACTGTTTTTCCAAGAAAAGCCTCAGCAGCCTCTTTCAAGTCTCTTAAAATCATAGAAGATATTTCTTCTGGTGACATCTTCTTTACTTTTGACTTGTGTTCAAATACAATGTGTTGGTAATTATAGTGGGAGCCATGGGGCGGTTGTTTACTACATGTGGCCATGTAGGCCCAAGAACCAACAAATTGTGTGTTGTTTTATAATAAAATCACCCACTGTTTAAACAATTGTACAGAACTTTGAAAACCAAAGTAACTTTATTTATGGTTTTATTATCAAATTGAAGTTTTGAAGGTTTTGCACTTTTGCTTAAAAATTATGATCGAACATCAAAAGTTTAAAACATTGTTTTGTACGTTTCATTAAAAGGTTCTTGTTGTTTAATTAATTGTTCACAAGTTGAAATGGCTATTGTTTTTGATCGAAACACATCAGTCAATAAAGCATTGTTGGCCAAATGATCAAGTTAGAAAAGAATTTGAAAGGGCTTGGGTTCTTGATTTATTATTTTACCAAAAGTTTGGTTCTTTGTTTTCATTCAATTTGATCAAAATTCAAAGGTCAAAGTTGAAGGTTGTGAGATTTTGGTGTTAATTGTTTTGACGAATAATGGTTGTTTTATACCATGATTTACATCAAGAACATTGATTCAGAGAGTAACGTCAAAAGCATGTGAAGGGAACACACAATTATTTTACTATAATGCAATAATAATTAAAAGCAAGTTTTACTTTTTATGTTGGGACAATATGGAAAAAGAAGAGTATTTGAAGTCAAACACGAAGTTGGGGACTCACTTTTCTCACAAATTCCAGGTTCATCGTCTTATTATATCTATTTTACGAATACTAGAATAGGTTTATTCTAAGTTTGTAGTTGGTGATTTCTTGTAGACTTATATACAAAAACCATATATGAAACATCACCACAAAATAACTATGATGCAATTGTAATGCATGAAGATGGTTGTTTTGATAACCCAAATTTAAAATTTCTTTTGAGAATCGTTTTTGGACGAAACATTTTCATAAATAGAGGATGGTGGCAATTCTTTCTAAAAAAAAAAAAAAATGAAGGATACTTTTGTTCAAGCAAATTTAAACATATCAATTTCGATTTCGCACCATTGTATATTTAAAATTGTTAATTTTAATGGTGTTTAGTGTGCAAGTGAATAAAAAATGGATTCCTTATATGTTAAAACCTTTATGTAGATTAAAGGTTCCGGTTTTAGATATGCACTTTGGTATCTGTAAAACTTGCATGTTGATTAAAATAGCTTATATATTTTGCGGATGTTAAACGAAATTCAAAGCCATTGGAACTAGTTTATAGTGATCCATGTGATTTCCTTGCAAAATATTTATGCAAATAAAACATGTCTTTACTTTTTAGATGATGCCTCTAGATTTTAAACTATTTATGATTGAGGTAGAATTGTGAAGGAAATGGTTAATATATCATGTTGTCATGTTCATGTCTAAGTAAAGAATTTTGGACTATGTTAGCATGTTATTTATTGAATAGAGTATTTAATAAAAGAACTAAGGTAACATCATATGAAATTTGGTACAAAAGACACAGGATTCGAGTTATTATATGGGTTTGGAAATGTAAAGTTGTTATGAGGCTTACTGAACCTAAAATGAGAATCATATGTGAAAGAGGCATAGATTGCATAATTATTGGGTATGTTGAACATTCTTTTGTTTACATGTTCTATGTCATAGAACCAAATGATTATGTATCTGTCACTCTGTAATTAACTCAAGAGAGTTGATTTTGATAATGAGAATAGGTTTACCTCGGTACCTAGACAAAAGGATATGGCTAGTATAAAAGATTTTAGAATCACTACTGCCTATGGTGATAACTCTAGTAAAATCAAAGATGTATTTTAGTAGTACCGAATCTCACTAAAGGTACTATAGTAAGAAAAGCTAAGTCTTTTCTTAAATAGTGGCATCAAAATTTGATGATGTTGTATTGTTAGATGGTTTGTTTCATAACCAAGATGACAAGTGTATAGCAAATTTGACTCTTCAGGTAAAGGAGCCATAATTTGTCTATATGTGGATGCCATGTTGATCTTTAGTACTAATCAAGATCAATTGGATAAAACTAAGAAATCCTTGTCATCTAAATTTGTCATGAAGGACATGGGGGAGGCATAATTGATTCTTAGTATTATAATCATATGTGAGAACAATGGCATCTCAATTTCCCAACCTCATTACATTGTGAAGATTTTGAAGAAATTTAATATCTAAAATTGGTCACATGTTGGAACTCCCACAGAACCTTATATTAGGCTTATGCTTAAAAAAGAGGCTGATATTTCTTATCTGGAATATTGTAAAGCATGACGTATGCTATGATAAGCATAAGGCATGGTAAATTCTATGTTGTGGGAAAACTAAGTCGATTTACTAGTAATCCAAGTACTTGGTATTGGCTAGTTGTAAATAGATTATATAAAAACATGAAAAGAACCATGATCTGTGGTTTGTGTTATTCAGGTTTTCCTTCGGTTTAGAAGGGTATTCCGATGCAGGTTATATAACTAAGTAGAGTTTAATGCTCTCTTGGGGGAGGTGTCAATCCTTAGGCAATTAGGATCTATACTTGCATCATTTACAATGGAATGTGAGTTTGTAGCGTTTGCAGCAGTTGGTAAAGAAGCTGAGTGGCTAAGAAACTTGTATTATGAAATTCCATTGTTGTCTAAACTGATATCACTAATATCTATCAGGTATGATAATGCTGACTAAAGATTATAGTCAGGTGTATAATGGAAAGTCTAGACAATTGTGTGTTATACATAGCATGATTCATGAGCTCATCATGCATGGTGTGATATCTGTTGAATTTGTAAGATATGAGTATAATTTGGCTGATTTTCTAACTAAGGAGTTAGGAAGAGATCTCGTGAATAAATCAGTCATAGGGATGGGTTTAAAGTCCACACTTTAATATCATATGCCAAGATACCCAATTCCCATCTAATACAACGTTAGATGCTGAATTCAATGTGGAAAGCTTGTCATAGAGATATTGGAACACATGATCAAAATCATCCCAAAGTTTGTGTTCAGACTGCAAGATAAAGTAGGATGAAGTATTACTTCTTAATAGTCCTTTGCATTTGCAGGTGCAAGAATAAAGAGACTACCTATAAGAGTATGAAGTTTAGCCGCTTCAAGAAGCTTGGACTTGGCTTTGATATACTCTTTGAAGGATTGGACACAGGCTAGTAAAATATAGTGTCAGGTAAGAACATATGGATTTATAAACTTATGTGTATTTTACCTTCAAGTATTCAAATGGATAGCAAGGGTTCAATCCATAGAGACACCCCGATATTCGAATATTTGGATCGTGTAATTTACTAAGATGGAAATTCAATCCTCAGGACATTTCCATTTATGCATGAGTTTGAGTTTCTTTGAGAATTAAGTTAAGTTAATCATGGATATCACTAAAATGGGGGAGGATGTTGGTAATTTTAGTGTTATCAACATTAATGGTGATATTGGATTAACTTGTCGAATGGGTTGATCTCGTTAGTCATTTACCGGGTTAGGAGATGCAGGAGTGCGGGCTCGGTTATCACTAATGGGAATGTGTGTGTTATTGGTTTAAGTAAGTTAAAGTAATAGTTTATTGGATTTGGGCCGAATGCGTTAATAAGCTAACTAGAGTTTAGTTTATTAATGGGTTATTAATTAAATGGAATTAAAGATGGGGCCTTGTAAGCTCTTGGGTATGCATGTAGGCCAAATAGGTTGGCCCAAACATAATTAATAGAGCCCAATCCAATTGCATCTTAAAACCACAAATATATTGTCAGTTTTCATAATATCACTAAATCATATAGAGAACCAACCAACAATTTTCTGGAGAGAACTCTAGAAATTTAGAGGTTTTGAACACACACACACAAAAAAACCTATTCATATTTTGATCATCGGTGCAATAATACTCAAAGAAATTAAATCCGATTCTTGTATATATACTACGTTTAATCCGTTCAAACATTTGATTGTACCGATCAAATAGTTTGTTCTGATAGTGATTACACGACTCGTAGTATAATCCAAGTGATTTTCGATTTCATCTACGGTTTCGGTTCAATAAAACCAACACAATGACTGGTTTCTTGTCTGACCCTTCAATCACCTTAAACGGTCTAGTTTTAATGTCTTTCTGCACAACATCATCATTGAATCTAGTTCCCATTAAACGTTTAACATCTGCACAATATTATTATTTATAAGAAAACAACACAAAACATAAGATTGAAAGTTGTTGATAAGAGAAACATACCATAAACAGTGTTTGTCGGGTTCCTAGCGATTTGATTTTTTGCAGCCTCACCTACTAGCATTTGCATAACATCCCGAGCAACACATGAAGGAGTGATCCTGTTACCTTGTTGATTAGGAATAATCTCGACGCGGTTGTGCTTATCAAACCAGGCTGCCACACAGGAGTATGTTGTTCCAAGATCAATTCCAATAGCAGTTCCTTCAACTTCCTTGGCCATCTTCAAACACAAAGTATATGAAACTAAATAGCGATATAATTTAAGATTATAAAGTAGAGATGATTTTGTGGTGGTTTGTTGCTGCAAATTTTAAATTACAAACTAAAGATATAGCAAAAGGAAAGTATATATCTATACATATTGATTTATTTACTTCTTTAGGGGTATGTTTGGCAAAACTAGCTGGAAGCTGGTAGCTGAAAGCTGTAAGCTGGTAGCTGGAAGCTGGTAGCTGCAAGCTGATAGCTGGAAGCTTTTTAAATATATTTTGGTGTTTGGCAGAGTAGCTGGAGCTTTTAATAAAATGTATGAAATGACCAAAATGGGCATAATTAAAAGTTTTTAAAGAAGGTTTTTATTTTATTTTTAAAATAAAATGGGTATTTGTGTCATTTACTAATTAAAAGCTTGTAGCTAGTAGAGCTTTTTCTTAAAAACTACTACTAGTAGCTTTTCACTATAGAGCTTTTTCTCCAACCTAAAAGCTTCCAGCTCTTTCAACCAAACAAGGCTTTTTATTGAGTAAGAGCTTTTTCTTAAAAGCTTAAAGCTTGAAGCTCCTAAAAGCTCCTTGCCAAACATACCCTAAATCCTAAAATCTTTTTTCTAGCAAATCTTCTTTTCTAAAAAATCTTCGAGATTTTTTATTCAATGTTAAATTGCACTAGAATTGTGTTTGATCTAATATGAGAAACACTATTATGAAATGTAAAACCGTAAAGTTTTGTAAGTCATTTTAAATGCTATGCGGGAAACGGTCTCATATATTTTCTTGTTAAAATCATGTGTATTACACGGGTGACCAATGTAATGTAATGTTATACGCTTAAAGAAATCATGTCCATAAAAAAACTCTGTAATATTGCTATTAGGGATGACTGATGAGATCAGTACCGAATATATAATTGGTACGATCGATAAGAGTAGTAGGGGTATAGATACCCATATTTCGATACGGTGCCCGCTTTGATACTACCTCATTTTTTTCATTTTTTTTCTGCTAAAGATAAGATGTATTGAAACAACATAAAGCAGTTTGACTTCAATATATACACAAACATACATTGCCGTAAAGTAGAGAAAACCCCAAAACACACTAAAACCTCTCAAGAAGATGAACAGGCGAGTTCGAAACGAAGACAAAAGACAACCGAACCAACATCCGTCGAAGACATGAGAGATAGAATACAAATTAGAGAAAGAAGGCTCGTGCAAGAAGGAAGATACAAGGATCAGAACAGAAGACCGACCGGAAGCCTTGGTGGAAGATTAGAGAAAGTCGTGACCCTTTATGTCTCAGGGCTGCCATAGGGTTGCACAAGTTAGGAACTGTGGTGTAGTTTCTTAAACTTCATCAACCTAGTTGATGCATACGTACCCGTGAAGAAGGATAGTAGGGGCAGGAACTTCGGATTTCTTAGATTCAGTCCGGTAGAAAATGTTGACATCCTCCTACAACAGGTTCTCAGGGTTAGGGTGAAGGGGCAAAGGATATTCGCTAATGTATCAAGGTTTGTTAGGGAGGAGAAACACAATGAAGAAAGGAGACCAACCATGTACACTAGACAACCGGAGGAAACCCGACATGCTACGATTAACAGTTATAACAACCATCGAAAACATGGAACAAAGAGGGGCAAAACATCATGGGGAGAGTAATTTCTGAAGATGAGAAACCCAACAAGCACGGGGTATGGGGAAACTCCGAGTATGTTATGAATACCATTTGGAAAAAAGAAAAGGCCTCGAATGTCTCTTCACTGGTGGGCAGAACTGTACTTGTTCAAGCAAAGTCTTTAGAAACGTTGGATGATCTAAGAACTATTATGCAACCCAGGATTTCAAGCGCTACAAAAGTTCGATATGTTGGTGATTTGTATGCTTTGTTATCTTTTCAAACGCGTGAAGAGGCCAAGGTGCTCCTGGCAAGCAATGTAGCCGAATGGAGTGACCTTTTCGAAAGTATTGAAGAATGGAAAGGTTAAGAAGTTGTTTTTGATAGAATCGCATGGATCAATATCAGGGGCATTCCACTTCATGTATGGATGCCAAAACATCTAATCAAATCGCTCAACAGTTCGGAAGAGTTGTTTTTCCGTCTAGAGCTGATGTGTTTGACGTCGACTTTTCCTTTGATCGGATTGCCATTCTTGTAAAGAATGGAGATAGAATTAACAAAAAGCTAAAAATTCGATTCAATGGCAAAATTCACCATGTTTGGGTTGACGAAGTGTTTCAGCAGTGGGCTCCCAGAGGAGCAAATTTGTGCAAGGAAAAATCTCGGCGAGAATATGCTGGAAAAGCCACCGGAAAAATGGGTGGGACTACTCCAACTGGCAGAGAAGATGAAACGGTCAACATTAATGTTGGTCAGGGATCTTTAGAAAATCAACAGCCACAAAATATTGGAAATAATGAAAAGTTGGTGGAACCTATGCATGGAGTTTTTAATGAATCATTGGACGCAGGTTTCAATTTTGTCCCACATGGAGTCCATGGCTCACTACAAAAATCCTCTGAATTCATTGGTTCTATTCCACAGACCCCACAAGACCCATGTGCCAATTGGAATAAAGAGGATCTGGGTATTAAAGCTCATCTTTCTTGTTTACTAAAGGATCTTAAATATAACGAGCCCATTAGTAGGGAGTCTGCCAGGCCCAGCAAAGTATACCCCACCAAGGTGCACAAGAAAAAGTCCAAAAAGATACTTGATCTTAATGAACCTGTTGTGGTGAAAGGAGCAAGAAAGAAAAAACCCTTCCTTAAAGCAAGAAAAGAGGCTGTGAAAAATAGAATTCGAAGACAAATACTCCGTGACGAGGATGAGTACTCTCAAAGCGATGACTTCATTCGTGAGGGCCATGTTAATCGATTTTGGGAGGATAGTGCGTCTAATGAGGATGAATGGGTTGCTGATTCAGAACTGGAAGCGGAACACAGCTCTAGCATGTCATCCTCTAATCAAACAATTGTCGAGAAATCGGTTCAAACTAAAGTTGTGGGTTCGAAGATTGGCGTGATACTGGATGGGTTCGAGGGCATGGTCGAAGAATCCGTCAGAAATGAGGAGGTAAATGTTAATCAATGAATATTTTAACTATTAATATTTGGGGGCGGCCAGATCGGAAAAATCCGACTTGGTTAGGAGAATCAAGAAGGAGTATGGAATTATGTTCCTGGTTATTCAGGAAACACATCTAGCATGGATTACTGATGAACAGATTAAACGATTTTAGGATAAGTCACAGATGGAAAATGCGGTATCTAACACAATTGGTAGAGCAGGCGGTTTACTTTCAATATGGAATCCCCAAGTTTTCAGGTCCAATCTCGTCATCTCTAAGCATCATTATTTACTTGTTGGTGGTAATATTGCGGGTCATAGCAGTGATTTTTTCATTGTGAATGTGCATGCCCCAAATGACGAAACGAAAAGGAAAGAGTTACAACCATTGGCTATGAGAAATTCCTATGATGGTTTTTTTGTGTTTCTTGGGGACATCAACGAAGTTAGGTGTGCAGATGCCAGAACAAATTCGGTATATAATCCCAATTATGCCCCCTCTTTTAATAACTTCATCGTAGCCGCCGGATTGGAAGAATTCAATATGGTAGGTGTGAAGCATACTTACATCTCAGATGACGGATCCAAAAGCAGTAAGATCGACCGTATTCTCGTATGTGATAAGGTTGTTGATAAATGGCCAAATGCACGTACAATTGCCCTCCCTCGTGAAAAATCCGATCACCGTCCATTGGTCCTATCGGTTGTATCTAGTAATTATGGGCCCATGCCGTTTAGATTTTTTAACTCCTGGTTGCAAGAAGATGAGTTAAAGCAAGTGGTAAGTGAAGCGATTCTTAACAGAGTTGAAGAAAGCACCAGAGGCAAAACACTTGCATCTTGTTTATAGAACCTCAAAGTCAAAATCAAAGCATGGAGAGCTAAGAGAAAGAAGGAGGATGAAGAGTGTGGTGGCAAGGCGAAAGACATGATTCAAAAATTAGAAATTATGGCTGAAACAAGACCACTAGTCCCGGACGAGAAGAAGAAAAGGCTTGAGGCCTTGTGCGATGTAACTAAGTGGGAGAATGATAGAGCCGATGATCTTCGGATGAAATCAAGAGCCGTTTGGATTAGAAGTGGTGATGAAAACTCGAGTCTATTCCATAAAGTGGCTAATAACAATGTGGTTAAAAACAGAGTTAATCGGATTCTTGTTGATGATGAATGGATTTCGGACCCACCAAAAGTGAAGGATTCGTTCCTTGAATTTTTCAAATCTAGATTCGAGGAGAAAAATAATAATAGGCCACGAATTTCACCAAACGGGTTCAAAAGGCTATCGACTATTTAAAGTGATTCGCTTATCAGGAAGTTCACTAAAGAGGAAGTCAAAGTTTCCGGACGGATTCACATTTGGCTTTATTAAAAAATTTTGGGCTGAATTCGAACCAACGTTTATCAAGGCAATTGACGAGTTCCACACTCATGGTTCGGTGTGCCATGCGAGTGCGTCTTCTCTTATGTCTCTTATTCCGAAGATTGTGGATCCTAAATCTCATAACGATTTCAGACCTATCTCGCTCATTGGTGTTGTGCAAAAGGTTATATCTAAGTCGCTAGTTAATCGGTTGGTAAATGTTATGGACGATTTGATCTCACCATCTCAGTCGGCTTTTCTCGAGGGTAGGAATATCGTCGATGGTCCACTCATCCTTAATGAAGTTTTCTCTTGGACCTGTTTCTTTTTTCAAAGTGGACTTTAACAAACCCTATGATACACTCAACTAGAAGTTCCTTAACTCTGTGTTAAATCACATGAATTTCCCGACTCACTGGAAATGTTGGATTATGGGGATTCTCTACTCACAAACAGCCATGGTGTTAGTAAACGGATCCAACACAGGTAGCTTTAAAGTTGAAAGAGGCCTTCGATAAGGCGATCCATTACCTCCATTCTTATTCATTATTTCCATGGAAGCCTCAAATGTTATTATGGAAAATGCAATTTCTAATGAGCTTTATAGTGGGATCACTTTACCGAATGGTGGACCACGAATTTCACATTTGTTCTATTCCGATGATGTCGTATTCATTGGTGACGGGAATATAGTAGAAGCAAGAAACTTGAAGAGAATGTTGCGTTGTTTCAATCTTATATCTGGCCTCAACATCAATAATTCGAAAAGCAAGGTTTTGGGGTGGGTTTGGATGGTAATCATCTAAGATCGGTTGCGGACTGTTTGAGATGTGAATCACAAGACTTTCCGTTCAAATATCTTGGTATGATGGTGGGTGCAAATATGAATAGAGTGGTGAATTGAAAACCGGTCATCGATAGATTTAATTCGAGGCTCTCACGATAGAAAGCTAAGTGTTTGTCTTTTGCCGAAAGAGTTATACTTGCTAAAGCGGTATTGGGGAATCTCCCAACTTATTTCTTGTCGTTGTACAAAGCTTCGATTAAGGTCATCAAAACATTGGAAGTGATCCGAAGGAAATTTTTATGGGGGATTGGGTCTATGGTAAGAAAATTCGATGGGTGGTAAGAAAATTCGATGGGTGGGTTGGGAAAAACTTATTGTATCCAAAAAGTTGGGCGGTTTGGGATTGGGGGGTTTAAGGGAAGCAGTCTTGGCATTACTTATCAAATGGTGGTGGCGATTCCGAGAAGACGGGGATCAATTATGGGTAAAAGTTGTTAGTGCCATCCATGGATAACGGTGGTTCAATGGGATAATTCCTGTCAATAAACAAGTAACCGGGGTATGGAAAAACATAGGGGGGTTGGGTTCGGATTTCAGCAAAAACAATTTAGATATCACAAAGAAACTGATTTGCAAGGTGGGAAATGGGGGCAAGTGCAGGTTTTGGGAAGATAAATGGCTACTTAATCAAAGTTTTAAGGAAGTTTACCCATTGGTGTACAAGATGGCTAGTAATAAAGGTTCACTCGTATCGGACAACTATTATCGTATGGGTCGTGAAGTGATTTGGTCTTGGCGGTGGAGGAATCGACCTGTGGAAAGCGAAGCTTGGCTGCAGTTTAGCGGCATTATTCAGTTGTTGAGGAATACGCCTATGAAGACCGGTAATGATGCTTGGGTATGGGCTGCAAAAGATGGGGACCTTTTTACGATTAAGCATGTCTTAAAGGACATGTTGGAGGCTGCGTCTACTGCACATTCTGGGATTAAAATGAGGTGGTGTAACTCGGCCTTGCCTAAGGCGAACATGATGGTTTGGAAGTCACTCGCTGGAAGAATACCAACCAAGATCGAGCTGGGTAAATGAGGAGTAAATGTTGGTAGCACTTTATGTCCGTGTTGTGGGATCTTTGATGAGACCGTCGAACATGTTCTCGTGTCCTGCATCATGGCCAAATCCATTTGGTGGTCCATTGGTGCTTGGCTAAAGATTAACTCCCTTGCTAACACATCTTCTGTTGATGAGCTGCTGTCCCAAACAAAACGACTGAAGGCGATGAAAAAACAAAAGAAGGCAGCCCTTGTAATTATTATGACGACTATTTGGAAAATCTGGCTGCACAGAAACGCGCGAGTGTTTAGAGGCAAACCGTTATCCTACTCATAAATTGTGGAGGAGATCAAGGATCACACCTACTTATAGATGAAATATAGATCGAAAGAGGAGACGCCGTCGATTCAAGACTGGTTTGGTAATAGTATTTACAGTTTCAAAATGTGATGGTGTTGTAATATGTTGTTTGTTTTTTTATTGCGTTTTCTAATTACTTGCTAGAAAACACCTTTTAATCGTTTTCGAAGTGAAAAAAATTCTCTGCTCCGTTAAAAAAAATTATAAAGTAGAGAAGATTTCTTTGAAAATTATCCAGTTAAAATCTTTTTAATTTCTTCTTGAAAATCTTCTTTAAAAATATTCGGGATTTTATATACCCCATTCATGTATTTATGCAATCCACATTTGGCATGTTTATTAGAAAACTATTATTTACTTTAATAAACTTAATGTTTTTCTTCTATTTGTATTTTATTTTTGCAATATGTATGTATTTTCAATGTTAATTTGCACTATAATTGTGTTTGATTTATTTTTGTATTCCACAAAATCAAGAACACAGATAATTTACGGATTCTTGTATTAGTATTCGCCACTGTACCCATGTTTCATTTTGAGTTAGCTGACTTCTTAAACAAAAGGTTGCTTGTTATATATGTTACCTATTTTACATAATTTTAGGATATTTTAATGATTGGTAACTAAACTTCTTATTTTATGTTGCAAGAAATGAAAATAGGTTTTTTTTGAAAGGTAAACTTATTAAAGGGGTGTTTGTGATTGATTATTCAAAACAGATTATGCGTTTTGGAAAAGCAGGGGTGGAGCTGGTTATTGATTATTGCATTTTAGTAGCCTAAAAAATTGATTATCTGCGTTTTCAAAACGCAATCCAAACACTAATAATTGATTATTTGCGTTTTCAAAATGCAATAATCTAAAAATCAGATTCAAAACGAAATCCCAAACACCCTCTAAAACGCCAACAAGGCGACACTATGTCTCCAAGAAAGAGACATAGAAGCCGCTCCAACAATTACATCAAACTGAACTTACACCACGACTCCCAATCTATAGAACACTTTTATATCTACATCTAAACCACAAAAAGGTCAAAATTTTTATCTTCGCCACCACTTCTGGAATTTTCCACTTCTTGTCCGAGAATATACGGTGATTCCTTGTTCTCCATATGCTCCACAACGTTGTATACATAATTCCTTGTAACGCGACTTTCTTGTCCCCTGTGAATTCAACCGAATTATGCAAAATGACAATGTCACGAACAGAGAAAACTATAATATAAGGAAGCCGACACCATGAAGCAATCGACGCCCAAATACCATCGGCGAAAAGACAACCCGTGAATAAATGTTCCGACGTCTCCATGATATGATCACAAAACACACAGTGTTTATTTGTCACATGAATATTCCGTCTCTCCAAAGCATCCGTTGTAGCTATTCTATCCATCACCGCACACGAAACAAATATATTCACCTTAGACGGGAGCCATTTACACCAATCAAGAACAAAATACCCACTGTGACTAGTCTCCTTTTGTAGCCATTTTTTGACCGAATGCACCTAGAATTCCTCTGCTATATCTCCTTTCTATGTCCATCGATCTGGCCCACTAGAACGCCTCACGCCCATTAACAAATTTAGGCATTCAGCCTTCTCATTTGAACCCAGCTGACCCAATGTCTCGGCCCCTTCCAACCAATCACAAGAACTATCAGTTAAAGACGAAAGACGATCCACAACAATAACCAATTTATGCTTCTCCATTTTAAACAAAGTCGGGAATCTATTTTTGCACGACAATTCCCCACACCAAATATCAACCCAAAATCTTATGTTTACCCCGTCCCCCAACTTACCTTGGAACAACTCGTTTATCGTTTTGACTTCCACTTTGGTCTTTATACCGTGTTTAACAATATTCTTCCATGGACCTGTCAACCGGCTATTCATTGGAATAGGCCCCCATTTTCTTCTAGTAAAATGTATTGAATCAATAATTCTTTTCGAAAGCGCACTCGGTTCCGCGCTATGCCTCCAAAACCATTTAAGAAGAAGAGCGCTATTACTAACATTTAACCGCTTCAGACCCAAACCTCCATACTTCTTATCACACATGAGTCTATCCCAACCAACCCAATGAAGCTTACGAACATCGATTTTACCTTGCCATAGGAACTTTTTAATCAACGCCTCCAAATCGTTTATAATTTTCACCGGAGCCTTGTATATAGAAAAGTAATAAGTTGGCAAGCTTTTTAATACCGATTTAATCAGAGTAACCCGCCCACCAATAGATAATACCTAAGCCTTCCATTTAGATAACCGGGCTCGGAAAATAACTGGATCCCAATTAATCACCCGGTTCATGTTAGCTCCCATCTTCACTCCCAAATAAGTAAACGGTAAAACCTATGCTTACGATTCAATGTTACCGCCTGAGTCTTCACGACCTCCATACAAATGTGAATTGTGTATGTTGGTTCTAAGACCAGAGCATAAATGGAACACCCATAAAATTCGCATTATTAGTCAACCGTATATTTGGCAATATATATTTGTATTGATTGTATGTTATTATTGTGATTGTATTTCCTTTATTATAACTAGGTTAGTTAGGGATTCTCCTGTATATATTCTATTATGTTTATGAATGAAATCAAGCAATCCTTTGGGAATTTACATGGTATCAGAGCTTTGCTCTATACCCTAACTAACCCTCCGTTTTTTCTTCCACAGGCTACGGCCTCCTCCACATCACAGAGGCTTCGGTCTCTGCTGCAACCCACTTCAGCGCCGCCACTTTAATCCGATCAAACTATGGCAGATAAAAGCCCTGAAACTTCAGCCGCCGCCACCGGCAAAGCCTCAAACCTGCACCCCGTATACACTGTAACCAATATCCAGAATAAGATTCGTACCTTAGATGGAACCAAAGTAACCTACTCGACATGGGTTAAACTTTTCTTGCTGAATGCTCGTGGTTATAAGGTTCTTGACCATGTGGATGGTACGCCTCCACCTGACAAGGACGATCCCTCCTACGAGCAATGGATGGAAATAGATGCTATTGTCATGCAGTGGATCTAATGCACGGTTTCTGAATATTATCTTGATTTTATTTTGGACACCGAGACCACCGCGTATGGAGCCTGGTGTCGTCTGAAAAAGCAATTTCACAATAACAAAGGTACTCGAGCAGCCGCGTTAGAGAGAGCCTTCACAAACCTGACCCTAAAATCCATGCCCTTACTTCAAGAGTATTGTCAGAAGCTTCGCGAAATCGCCAACCAACTGGCTGCTGTCGACCAGCCCGTTACTGAACAGCGCCTTATCATTTAATTGGTCAGCGGTCTTACTCCAGAATTTGATGTTGTAGCCGCTCAGTTACATAAAGATTTGCCACCATCATTTTTTGTGACAACGTTTCTGCTGTGTATCTTTCTGACAACCCAGTTCAGCACCAACGAACCAAACATGTGGAGATTGACATTCACTTTGTCCGAGAAAAGGTTCGTATAGGAGATATCCGTGTTCTACACATTCCTGCAGACTATCAGTACGCGGACATCTTTACTAAGGGCCTTCCAAAGCAGCTATTTCAACGTTTCAAGTCTAGCCTTTGCGTTCGCCCTACTACCGCTTCGACTGCGGGGGACTATTAGTCAACCGTATATTTGACAATATATAATTGTATTCATTGTATTGATTGTATGTTATTATTGTGATTGTATTTCCTTTATTATAGCTAGGTTAGTTAGGGATTCTCCTGTATATATTCTATTATGTTAATGAATGAAATCAAGCAATCCTTTGGGAATTTACACGCATAACACATTTAAAGTTATCCTCTGACCACCCCCATAAAAATAACATCATCGGCATAAAGTAGATGGGTTAAAAGTGGACATTCGTTAGGAAGGCGAATACCCTCCAACAACCCAATATCCGACGCTTGCCAAAACATACACGAAAGGGCTTCCATCACAATGACAAATAAAAAAGGAGATAATGGGTCACCTTGTCTGATACCTTTAGAGCAACCAAACTCGAATGTAGGGGATCCATTAACGAGTATGGATGAACGTGCCGACACCAGAATACCATGTATCCACGTACACCATTTGTCTGGAAAACCCATCTATCGCATTATGCTTGATAAAAATTCCTAGTTAACATTGTTGTATGCCTTTTCAAAATCAATTTTGAAAGAAACACATTTTTACCCAAAACCCGAGACCAAGATAAAATTTCATTGATAATCAACGACCCATCTAAAATAAAACGACCTGCAATGAATGCCGATTGAGCTTCCGAGATAACACTATTAATCACCAATCGAAGCTTGTTTGCCAAAAGTTTCGATAAAACCTTACTAATCACCCCGATCAAATTTATAGGTCTGTAATCTCCTGAACCCGTAGGGTCTCACACTTTAGGAACTAAAGTGATAAGACGATTCAACTCCTCGATTAATCTTACCATTTCCAGCAAAATAAACAACTAACTTCACAAAATCCCGGGCCAATAACTGCCAGTACCGCTTTATAAATTTGAAATTAAATCCATCCCCGCGCCTTGTAATCACCACTAGAAAATACCGCTCGTTTAATTTCTTCCTTCGAAAAATCCGAAGTTAAGAACATCGAATCCTCCAATGAAATCCTCTACAACTGATAGCACGCCATTTGCGGACTTCTACCCAATTCTTCACTGAATTTATTTCTAAAAAAACCGTATATCTCCTTCTTGATCAATTTCGGCTTTGAAATCCACACATCCCGCACCATAAAGGTTTAGTATTCGAAGCTCTTCGCTTATTGATAAAACTATGAAAAAAAGATGTATTATCATCACCAAATGTTGCCCAATTGTTTTGTGCCTTTTGTTTTAGATCATTATACCTGAACTCTTCCAACTCAAAAAGCCTCTTTTTTCGCCTCCTCCCATACCCATTGTTTTGGTTCTTCCAAATCCCTACTACCCATAATATCTTCCAGAGAAGAAATCTCATCTTTTAGACCAATCAATTCTTCCTGTTCAACTTTCAAAATCTCGGCTTTCCACTTAATAATGCGGTTACGAATGAACTTGAATTTCATCATCATTTGTACATCAGGAGGACCATAACCAACATACTCCTCATTTGCCTTCTTCACAACCATGTCAAATTCCTTTCTACCCATCCATGAGTTAAAAAAAACCAAACGGTTTCGAACCAAAATTACCAGATTCTGATACGGTTCCTCCGTAAACCGATTTACGCACGTCCTCATTAAATATTGTTTTAATTATTTATGTAATGCATTATTGTTTCTAGTATGTAATGGGTAGTTGCATTAGATAGTGGGTAGTTTCCATGATTCCATAATCTCCTTGTTCACTGCATGTGCACGTTTCTTTTCCTCTTGTTTGTATGCTATTAAAAGGGTTGGCAACCTGAGTTTAGAAAGGAATGAAAATGAATTAAGAAATGTCTCTCTTCTCTTGTATTCTTGGAGCTTGACCCCGTCTAAGGGTTAACTATCTTGGGAGATTAGCCTCCTCTAATTGGCTTCTATCATTTGGTGCTTTCATTCTCGAATTCACCTCCATCATGACCTCAAAAATCCAATTGTTGCTTGACGAATGGTGGGATACTATCGAGAAAAACCAAAACCGGCTCGAAGAGTATGCCGCTAGCCGTGGTCTACCTCCACCACCTCCACTACCCGCTCGACTACCACTTCCTAGACCGCCGCCCAAAACCATTTGCTCCGAAACCATTCCTACATCAAATACAATCACTTGCATCCAAAAAACGCCCTCATCGTTACCACAAAATAGCCCCTAAAACCGCCAAAAAATGCACCCATTGTCACCACAAAACACCCCCTAAAATTACACCCAAACAACTCTTTTCCACTACCTCGTTGGCACCACAAACGTTACCCAAACCAGTCGTAAAAACTACATGTGTACCACCCAAACATACCACCCATAACATCCGAGTCTTGTCAATGAATAACATCGAACCAAACTCTACTGGAAGACGAGAATGGAGACCACCGTGGTGCATCTCTTTAACTCCACGGTTCGTATCAAAAACATCAACTGCACTAGTCGTCGAACATCAAACTACAACAATTCCCGAACCACCTTATGTGTCTTCTACACCACTACAAACACCAAGACCAAACAACGCACCAGTACCAAAGCCTCCACCAAAACCTAGGTTGTCTTCGGAACTGATTACATCACCACAAAATCTGAAACACCAATAGTCACTCCAACATGTTCCATTTCCAAAACCATTTGCCTCACGACCCATAAAACCTCACCCTTGCTTGCCTTTTTGTGATTTGGCCTCCACCTACAATGACCACTACCATTTATTTTTCCATGTTGAACCATCACCAAAGTCATCACAGTTATCACCATCCTTGGCTAAACAATTTTTGTGGCTTGGATTTTCTGACGACAAACTTGGTTCCTTCAAAGCAACCCCCTTGACGATGATTCCAAATGCTTATGTTGGACCACGGGAATGGCGACCGCCGTGGCAACCACCATGGCGATCGGTTGTGACTACACCGAACGCTTTTGGGAGAGTCGAATGGCGACCCCGTGGAAGTCCATACCGTCGTTGAGGACAAGGACGTTTTTTAGGGCGGGAGTATTGATACGGTTCCTCCGTAAACCGATTTACGCACGTTCTCATTAGTATATTGTTTTATTTATTTATGTAATGCATTATTGTTTCTAGTATGTAATGGGTAGTTGCATTAGATAGTGGGTAGTTTCCATGATTCCATAATCTCCTTGTTCACTGTATGTGCACGTTTCTTTTCCTCTTGTTTGTATGCTATTAAAAGGGTTGGCAAGCTGAGTTTAGAAAGGAATGAAAATGAATTAAGAAATGTCTCTCTTCTCTTGTATTCTTGGAGCTTGACCCCGTCTAAGGGTTAACTATCTTGGGAGATTAGCCTCCTCTAATTGGCTTCTATCAGATTCTGTTTTGAGTATCAATGGATAATGATCAGAATGTAATTTAGAAAGTGCTCTATACTCGGATTCGAGCCATTTATTGAATAGATTCCAAGATACAAGTATTCGATCAATCCTACTCATCTTCGAACCTGAAAAAAACGTAAAACGATTACCTTTGAGACCGAATTCATGGAGATTAAGATCATCCACGAAGTCAACAAAATCTCTAGCACTTGAAGCGTCAAAAGCCGAGTTCCTTCGTTCATCTACCGACTTCACCACATTAAAATCCTCTGCCACAATACAATAGTCGACCGAAATACCCAACCTAGACTTCATGTCATTCCATAGCATTCGCTTCTCAATAGTCCCTTGAGGCGCATAGACATTAAAAAGACAAGCCGTTTCACCACTACGTTTAATCACGCCCCTCAACTATCAAGAATTTTCTATTTTTCTCCACCTTAATCAACCGAAAAAAGCTTGGGTCCCACAACGTCAAAAGACCCCGGACCTACCTACAGATTCGACATACTAATAGTTGAAACTACCTTTACTCCAATAACTCCCAAGATCAACTTTTTCAAGGTTCCTAGAGATCGTACCAGACGGTTCCTAGAAACCGTGTGCGATCGAATCATTCGACACAAAGTTATAAATGAAATATTATCTTTTGTTCTTCTTTTGTTGTTACACTCAATCTTGGTTCCGCACTCGATTGGGTGTATTTGATACCCAGGAGAGGATTCTGGACTTACAATTGGTATCAGAGCCTAAGTAGTCTTGCGAAGGCTCGGTTCGGTATCATTCGAAGAACAAGAAGAAGGATTTGCATAGTGTCGGGGGATGTTTGTTCATCGAAAGAGAGGTACTCCGGTTCCATATTTATATTTTCATCTTGTGGGAATCGTGACAGTTTATATTTTGATGATTGATTGTTAAGAATATGATTATGGGATGATTCGGATATGTGGTTTGTTTGAGATAGATGATGAGGAATTCGGATTGGAGATTATTTACATCATTCATGTTTTAATCGAACTCCATTACAATTATGTTGTTTGGATTGTATATGGTTATCCGAGTTTCTTCGGTTGAATATGATCATATTGTTCTATGTTTGTTCATCATGAATTTAAATATTATGGTTATACATATGGTTTGGATCTTGTTTGTGATTTCAAGATTTAGTTTGCTTTGGAAATTTGGATGGATTCCAAATGATTGCTGTGGTAATTGGACTTGCAAAAATTATGCCTTTTAATATGGAAAGTAGTTAATTATAATATTGGGCATTACTTGGAGGTTGAATGATTTTTAATGCTCCTGATTTGGTGGGTTTTTGAATGGACGATAATATTTTTATTTTTACTTGGGTGCCACAATTTATTTTATTAATGCATTGGATGTGGGTCTATGTTGAAAGATAGTTACTGTTGGCGATGATTTTTTTTGGAAACAATATTATACTTAGGCCAATGAAAGGATCCAATTGTTTCACTCCACTCGATAACGCACCGGCACTCAAGAACACATCTCACTCGAGAGCTCATCGGGGACTCGAGAACACATGTATCACTCGAAGAAGATCGAAAAGAAGAATTAGTATATTTTCGGGGGATCATGGATGCGGATTGGTGTGTGAAGGTTTCTGGAATGGGATAATATGGGTTCGTGAACGTCCGCGTGGTTGGATACATGATTGAATTTGATGCTCGTGAAAGTATCATTGAAGATCACTTGCATTTTCACCAAGATCAAACTCCGAAACTAACCAGGTGGGCCGAGTTATTTGGATCGCCATGAATTTCCAGACCAATGGGCTTCTTAGTTTGGGTCGAGGTTGATGTTTGGAGCTATACGATGCTGATCCAGTCTCTATTTGATTTTGCTTAGTCGTGGGCCTCATACAATTGGGCTCCCAAATTTAGTGATTCAACCGGTTTTAGGCTTGGTCGGTGAATTGCGGGATTACGAAGCTATGGGATCACATCCGCTTGTCTTTTGGGCCATGGGTTGGACTTAAGAAAATGGAGCATTGGGTGGTGTTGGAATAGTTTGGGAGGTCAAGTTGGGCTGGACTATTTGGTCATGGGCCGATTGTTTGGTTGATGATATGAAATGGTACAGTTGACTTTATTGGGCTTCGGTTTTACTCTGGGCCGAGTGTATAATTTGTTAAATGGTTATGGAATTTTCTATGGATTATGTGTTGGGCCGTGACATGGATATGAATGTTCTTGGGCTGCGTTTTTTTGGTATGTTTGGTTTGGGCTGCGTCTGATTGGATTGGAAGGTTTATAAGGGTGGGCTTTGTTTTTTGTATTGGGTTTGATATGGGCTGTCCGAATTAGGAAGCTGGTTTGCATACTGTTGGGCCGGATATAGCGATTTTAAAATGGAAAATGTTCGGTAAAATTAGGATTTTTGGTTTTCCAATACTATATGTATAAGATAAAAATAATAAGGTAGAGAAAATGTTGCCTGTGATGTGTTGGTAGGCTCAGCAGAGTGTGATAGTTTCCCGAGCAGTGTTAGAATATATAAGATAATAATATAATCATGATAGTATAAGAGGTACCACTATAAGTAAATGCCTATAAGTATTTTGAATCAAATGGCACACTTGATCCTTTTTATGAGAATAAATCCGGTGAAAAGTGGCGTCCGAAAAAAAAAGATCCACATATCCATCAATTGAGCTAAGATATAAAAAAAAGAAGAAAAAAGAAGAAAAAAAAAGAAAAAAAAATACCGAAGCTCATGCTGTCGCTCTTGGGGATGGTGACTCTGATTGAGACAACCTCTGGGTTAGATATGAAAAAAAAATGTCTAAGGTCATAAACTTCATCTATCTTCCATCATATTTGATTCTCAATGCATAAGGGTATTTATATAAAGTGGTAGATAATAATCTTTGCCTCATAAGCTTGATTCGGGATTAGGATGGAGTCGAGACGCTTGAGTGTGAGACCCTTAGATGATTGAATAAAATTGAACTTAATTGATTAAACACAAAAGGGAGCCTGATCAGTCGGTGGTTGGGTTTATGTGGACCACAATACCAACAGTTGCATTTAGTATGTTGTTCTGTCTTGCTAAGAAAAAGTATTGAAATAATTTGGAAACCGAATATCTTAATTATGATTCAATTGTATGCTTTTTCAGGGACGAAAAAGAGTTAAGTGTGGGGATGTTTGATGTGTTGCAAAACATATCTAAATTCCTATGCATTTTGTAGTCATTTTTGGTCTTTTTATTAGTGGTTTTATTAGTTTTAGGCTTGTACTTGTCTATTTAATTTATTTTTAGCGTTTTATTAGATTTTTATTAGTTTTGTGTCATTTTTAGTATTTATGTATTTATTTTATATTTTGTAGGTGTTCATGGGCATTGGAGCGTAGACGAGAAACTTTGGTTGAGCCAAGAACACCTGAGTCAGAAGCTTAGTATATAATAATAATAATAATAATAATAATAATAATAATAATAATAATAATAATAATAATAAAGAAATTGAATTGACTTGGGCTCGTGGCCCAAGCCAAACAAAACCACAAAGTAAAATCGGTCACCATTAGAATCTCTAAACCCAAGAACAAACAACATAAGCAAGAGCAGGCCCCATCAAAAACTTTTGTCAAGTCTCATGATACTTTAAAGCAGACTAAGACATTAAATTTTGAGAAAAATAAACAAACTGACAGAGTTTTTGATGTGAAAAGAGATGAAGCCCCAGTTCCCAATGACACATCTGAATCGAATAAAATGTTGAGGGAAACTGATCTAAAACCTGAACTTACCTCCCAATCAGACTCAAATGTGCCCTTTGAGTTTGATTTCATGAAAACAATCAAAAATCTCTATGAAGAGTACAGGGCACAACACACCATTGAATCAGCTGCCCCACAAACTTCTTAAAGTGACTCCATATGTGAATCACCTGAAGTAACTAAATCTAAGAAATCAATATCAGTTGTATCTAGTGAATCCAGCTGTGAGTCCTCAAGAGCAGCTGAGTCAACGGGGGATTCCGCAGAGCCACCACATGTTTCTGAATCAAGTGGCTCGGCTGAATCAAATGTCACACCCTCGACTGAGCCTGAATCTGAAAAATTTGTGTGCTCAAGGCCAGTCGAGACTGAACAAGAATGTGAGGATCCTTTATCCAAGACTGTTGGCACAAGTGTGGTAACGCCAACAGTCCATGATTTTAAATGTGTGAATGTTACTAATACTTCTACTTCATGTGCAGATGAAGTTAAGGTAGAGGTTAAGGTTAAGGTTAAGGTTAAGGTTGAGGGGGATGATTTTGTTTGCACTAACAATGCTGGTGTTTGTGTGAAACATTCTAATTTGTCTGCAGATGCTATACCATATTTGAAAAAGACTGTTTCTGAGCTATCTATTAATGGCACGACCGATAAATACGTGCCACCACATAGAAAAACTACCCGTGCTAACTCTCATGTACAGGTTCCTAAAACAAAACAGAAAGCTCAAGGACAGTCCTCATCCCAAGCACAATCTTGTTCACACGGGTGTTCAAGATGTTCTAAGCAGAGCAGAAACTTTAAGAAGCCTGCAAACAAATCATCCAACTGATCCCATCACTCACATTCCTCAGTGGGATCCAACAGACCGGGATCTGCTCCTTATGCAAAGAAGCAGACATGCTACACCTGTGGAAGATCCGGTC
The DNA here is from genome assembly GCA_030844895.1 of Ambrosia x helenae. Lineage (NCBI taxonomy): Eukaryota > Viridiplantae > Streptophyta > Magnoliopsida > Asterales > Asteraceae > Ambrosia > Ambrosia x helenae. Next base: position 117,888 of record JAUTDX010000606.1, read on the forward strand.
ACATTACAAGGAACTGCACAAATCGTCCTTATGTGCCCTACTACGCACAGAATCAGAGGGTTACACCAAGGGATAACTATTACTCCAAGCCAATTAAGGTTGATAAACCTAAGGCAAGGAAGAATACGAATCCCAAAGTTAAGCCTTCTAATGGAGACTGGAATGCTACCAAGAACAAACGGAAGGTTGTTCAACCACAAAAATCAAAACAACCTGAGAAACGGAAAGCTGCTACTCCGAAAGTAGCAAAACCGCTTGTTAAGCCTAAACAAGTCTGGAAAGCAAAGGCGGCAGCACCACCAGTCCTAAATGAGAAGAAGGACATGTGCTTGAGAGCAGTGTCTTTCATAGATGCTTCAGGAGTGCCCAGGACCGCGATGGCCTGGGTACCAATGTTTAATTAATCTCCTTTCTTAATGCAGGGACATCCAAGGAGGATTGTCGATGACCACTGGTATGTTGATAATGGTTGTTCCACGCACATGACAGGTGACATCTCTCTGTTATACACTTATTTTAAATTCTTAAACAGTGAGTATGTTTCCTTTTAAGGAGATATTGGAGGTAAAATCAACTAGAGAGGTACGCTCAAAACCTGATGCATTGAATTTTGAACGTAATTGGTCTTTAATTCGAGAATGGTTTTAGAAAAACACAAAAATATTTTTCTTAGTTTTAGATTGTAAATTTGTTCTTTAAATTTTTAATTTTAAGCACAAATTTAGGGGGATATACCCTAAGAAAAATACAAAAACAATAAAAAAATTCAGAAAATGAGATTTCATGTGCGAAAAAGAAGAAATGATAGTACATCAGCTGTTGAGTTGTCACACTCTAAAATCGAAAAGAAAATTAAATCAAGTGTGATTGCAGCTCCATTATATAATGTACTGGCAGGCAAACTACACAACGAACTCAGTCCAAACATGTTAAAGATTAAGGACTCTGTAGCTTGTGGGTAACACATCATTGGCGTATGATCTTATGGTCTTAAATCTTGCGTTGACAGATTGCCAAAATCTGAGATTTCAGGTCTTTAAATTGTTGATACATCTGGGGATGTCCTGGCTGCGCTTCTGCTGCATCCAGATATATGCTGACCTAGGCACAGTCAGGACGTCTTAAAAGAGCAATAAGGAAATGCTAAAACCCAAATTCTCAAAGAAAAGTCAAGCTAAAGGCATAAATCACAAGCCTAAAGCAATGATCATACCGAAAATTTGGTATTTGCCCTAACCCTGGTCGAGAATCTATCGGTCTCCGTGTTGCATCCAGATATATGCAGACCTGATCACCGATGATCTTGACCTTGTAAAACATACAGATGTCAGCAATTTACTCACCTGTTATGAAGAAGCTTTGTGCATACCTTGATCGCGAGGGTATGTCATGATGTGGGACACACGGTTATTTCAGTATAATACACGTTAAGAAAATAAGAAAAACAAAGGACTTGAAGGCGTGTGTGTATGTTTGTTTAAGTGGATAAACGATGCTGGTAATCGTCTTGGACTGCTTTCTGGCACTTTAATAAGTTTACCAAAACAAATATATTAATGGTGTGTTACAGTTTGATAAAGCTGATATGATCTTCTTGCACATGATTCTCACCAAAAAGATGCATTGTAATTAGTTTGAATTTTTTATTTTTATTTGTTTTCTTTTATAAAAATTAACCATTCTTGAGGATTTGACCGATTCTCGAACAAAATCCAGGTTTTTGAGAATTTAAAATTGAAGTACACTGATGTACTTGGTGTTCATGTATATACTGGACCCTCTGTTATATAAATTGTTTTCTCACAAAATTACGAGAATTTGCAGAATTGATTCAAATCAAGAAACAGGGGTAGATGAAGAATGAAAGAGTTCCAGTTGCTGAAAAGCATGAATCACCTCAATGACATGATGTACCTGAGTCAGAAGAACCCGAAGTTAATCATCTTTTGACAATGAAAGTACAACTGAAGAAGTACCTATGAAGTTTCTTGAAAGAGAAGATTGACAAAGAAAAGGGCTTCTGAGAATCCTCCTCTCACATCCTCTTTTAACAAGATGTTCAAGCAAAAGCTGATGATGATTAAAGTTGTGAAGCTACCTCCAAGAGCAGAAGAAAGAACCCAAGATTGGAAGATCAAGATCTGAAGATTCTTCCTACTAAGCCATGATAAAGACAACATAAACCTAGGGGGATATTGTAAGGCCCATAAATTGTGTAGGTTTACGCTTGTCTTTATCAAGCAAGTTTATTATCATTGGGCTTAGTTTAGTTAATGGGCTTGGGTTAGGCCATGTGGACCAAGGCTTTAGTGGACCCTATATAATGTTTTGTTCTAGTTCATTTTAGGGTTAGACATCATTAGACATAATAGAAATAATAGACATCTCATTTTGTAACTCTAGAGCTACCACCTTGTACCAGACAATCCTAGAGATTGTGTGCAAGGTGAAGCATCAATACAAGGGATTTCATCGTGTTTTAATCTTTTGTTCTTCACATTCAATCTTGTTTTCCGCACTCGATTGTTTGTTTGATACCCGGTAGAGAAGGATCTTGGACTTACAGACGCCTTATGATCCTTTCTCAAATCGCTAACCCATTTTGGTTTCCCTTTAACCCCCAACCCACGAATCAAAGAAATAACATTCATTGTTGCACCCCTTGAAAGCCTTCTCGATCCACTAAACTTTTTACCTGATCATGGAAATATCTAAGTTTGCAACACCCAACTTCTTGCCAACCAATATTGTAGCCTTTGTTTCCTCAACACTTGGTAAACTTCCATGCTCCGACTCTGATCCATCATCTTCTTTCTGTATAATATTATCCCCCAATTTCTCTACACTACCACTAACACCATGTGTAATGGTGGGTGAAACGGGCATTTTTTGACACTTGGCAATGTGGGCCCACTTGCTGGGTGAAAGGGCTTGAAATGGGTAAGGGATGTAATGGTGGGTGAAATTTGGTGGGTGAAAAGGGGTGAATATATAATGGTATTATACTTGAATGAAAAAAAAAAGAAAAAATAAATAAAAAAGAAATGGAAGCATCTGATTGGCTGGAACAAAATTAACCCACGCGAAAATTTTCGCGCAGGACCCTTTAGCGCCCTATTTAACATGGAGGGGGGCGGTGTGCGTGGGTTAATGGGGCGCCAAAAGGGCTCTTTCATGCCCAATTGGCGGACCATTACACTTGGTCTAACCAAGATATTTTCCTCCTGAGTGAATTGAACCTCATTCGACACCGATACACATCTCGTCACATTACGATCAGGCGTGATTTATTTTGTAGGATTAGAACCCGAATTTGTACTACCTTCCTCACTAGTAATACCGGCCCAACAATAAATTCATGTCAAACATGTCGTCTTTCCTTGGCCGTTTAGCCTTACGTGACTGCACTTGAGGCGATTTTGACTGTTTTCGTTGGCGTGTTTTTATTCTTTTGAATTTTTTCAACTTACCATCTCTCTCTTTATTCACAAAAGTGAAAGCAAAAGAGTTATCATTACTTTTCGGATCACACTGTATGTTTTCCAACTCAACACTCCTTTTCAAATTAACATCAACAAGCTCCTCATTAGATATGCCCTTGCCGGGTGATAACACCGGCGATTGCGATTCATTATCATCATGATCAAACCTATGAGACTTATTATCATCCTCCATATGTTGCTCCTCCGCCGTATCGTTCAACTCACCTTCCTCTAAAGATTGAACCGAGACATCCTCCAATGGTTCAATTAAACAATCCGGCACCCAATCTCGTTGCTCCTCCTTTACCCAAACCTTAAACAGTCTATTTTGCCACCTTAACGTTACTGTCGCATTAATTCACCTACCATATTTGCAAAGCACTCCAAGGTAAGCATATGATAAGTCGGCATCAACATCCGATACATTAGTGTAGGAGGTAAACTCTCTATGTCTTGATAGAGAGGTAAAGTATATTATTTATAATTGAATTACATTGATTTACAAGGAAGGAAATAAATGACAATAATTACAAAATGATTGTAAAATAAAGAGACAATAATAATATTAATGATGAGGCAATAATAATATTATGCCAATCATGACAGCTATGTCTGTTATCCCCTGCAAGCGAAACGGTGGTGACTAAACCCGAAGCAAGTCTTGAAAAAATTCAAACTGTGGACATGGCAGGCTTTTGGTGAAGATGTCAGCAAGTTGAAGCTTGGTAGGAACAAACTTAGTGTGCAACTTTCCGGACATAACTAACTCCCGAACAAAATGATAGTCTAAATCGATGTGTTTTGCACGTTTGTGGGAAACCGGATTCTAACTCATAAACAAGGAACTTTTGTTGTCGCAGAGCAAAGTAGGCCGAGAGGACAGAAGCGCGTGAAGTTCTTGTAACAAGTGAGTAATCCAAACAATTTCAGCTGCAGCGTTTGCCATTGCCCGATACTCAGATTCACAACTAGAGCGTGAAACTGTAGGCTGCTTCTTCGCACTCCATGAAACCAAGTTACCCCCTAAAAATATGAAATACCCATAAGTTGATCTTCTTGTTTCAATACACCGTGCCCAATCAGCATCCGAATACCCTAGAATGGACGGGGTGGTAGGATGAGTGAAGACAAGGCCGTGAGAGATAGTACCTTTGACATATCTTAAAATGCGTTTAACTAACTGAAAATGTTTTTCAGTTGGCGCGTGAAGATGTTGACACGCTTGGTTAACCGCATAAGATAAATCCGGGCGAGTGATGGTGAGATATTGAAGAGCTCCAACAAGAGAACGATAGGTAGTAGGATCAGAGTAAGGAGTGCCATCCGATGTGAACGTATCGGATGTGGATAGAGGAGTTGGAGCGGATTTAGCTTCAGTTAAGCCAGCACGAGAGAGGATGTCATTGGCATACTTGGTTTGAGTGAGGAAAAGACCATCACCGTTATGAAGAACCTCAAGACCAAGGAAATAGTTTAAAGAACCAAGATCCTTGATGGCAAACTCTTTGTTAAGACGAGCTGTGAAGTTGCGAAGGAGCTTAGAACTATTTCCGGTGAGGATTTGGTCGTCTACATAGACAAGGAGGTACATAATGTAGTCATCTTTGTGAAAAACAAATAATGACGGGTCTGCTCGACTACAAGTAAAACCGTATGCCAAAAGAAAGGCGCTAAGACGCTGAAACCAAGCATGTGGAGCTTGTTTAAGACCATAAAGCGCTTTGGTTAGTTTGCAAACATGGTTCAGAAAACGAGGATCAATGAAACCAGGCGGTTGTTCCATGAACACAGTTTCGGACAGATGACCATTTAGAAAGGCATTGTTCACATCCAATTGATGGAGAGACCATCGGTTAATGATGGCAAGAGATAAGACAATGCGAATTGTGGAGGCTTTGACAACAGGACTGAAAGTGTGATGAAAGTCAAGACCCCGTACTTGGGTGAATCCTTGAGCAACAAGGCGTGCTTTGTGACGATCTAAGGTACCATTCGAATGGTATTTAGTACGAAATACCCATTTGGAGCCAACCACATTGGTGGAGGAAGGACGAGGAACAAGAGTCCAAGTATTGTTGCGTTGTAAGGCACTGAGTTCGTCACGCATAGCCTGCATCCAATGTGGATGTTTGGAAGCGCTTTTGTAGCCTTTTGGATCAACAGTACTAAGAAGAGAGGCATGGAAACAAGAATTCATAATTGTAGAGAGGTAGGAGGTGTGCTTTGGATTAGGTTTAAAAGTACCGACTTTCGAGCGGGTCACCATTGGTGCGTGGGTGCGGTAGATGAAGAGGAAGTGGGCTGAGAAGAGCCGCTAATGGGCTGGGGTGGGTGGACAGGTTGAGGTGGATCATTTGGAACGGGCTGAGGGAAGGAGGTGGTTATTGGGCTAGGAGGATTGGGCTGAGAAGAGTGTATAGGGGAATGGGCTAAGGTATCAGTGGGCCCAGAAGGGGCTGTAGGAGTGTGTTCGGCTGAGGTGTTAACGAGCTGAGGAGTGGTTTCGGTGGTGGGAATGGTAGTGGGCTGAGAAGCAGGCCCATTGGGTGAGGTTTGTGAGGTAGGATGTTTGCAAAGGGAGCATGATTTTGAAGCAGAAGAAAGATGTTGTGGTGAAGAGATGTTTGACGAAGTTGAGGTTTGACTAAGTGGAACAACTTCATCAAATGTAGAGAGAAATAATTTGGAGATGTCAGTGTGAGAAGTGGTGGAGTTAAACGGAAAGTAATCTTTGTCAAAACGAGCATGTCTCTTAATGTAGGTGCGAGACGAAGATGGGTCGAAACACTTGTACCCTTTGTATTGAGGAACATAACCAAGGAAAATAGAAGGAATGCTTCTAGGTGCAAGTTTATGAGAAGCATAATCTCGCAAGTACGGATATACACAACAACCAAAAACTCGAAGGTCGGTGTATGTTGGTTGTGTAGAAAAAAGTATTTCAAACGGAGATTTGTTGCTCAATACTTTCGTGGGTAGTCGATTAATGATGTAGATGGCGGTTTTAAAAGCATCGACCCAATGCTCAATAGGAACGTGAGAATGAAAAAGCATGGCTAGACCCGTTTCAACAATGTGACGGTGTTTTCTTTTGGCTCGGCCATTTTGCGGTGAGGTGTATGGACAAGAGAACCGATGAAATGTGCCAATATCATTAAAGATTTTTCTCACATATTGATTTACAAATTTAGTGCCACCATCACTTTGAAAAACTTTAACTTTTCTTGAAAATTGAGTTTGAACAAGATTTAAGAAATTTTGCAAGGTTGTGTAAAACTCATTTTTGGTCTTAAGAGGATATAGCCATGAGAAACGAGAGTGGTCATCAACAAACACAACATAATACCTATAACCATCTTTGCTTAAAATTGGCGAGGGTCCCCATAGATCGCAATGAATGAGATCAAGAGGATGAGATGCACGTTTTTCATTTAAAGAAAATGGAAGTTTATGTGCTTTAGCAATTTGACAAGAAGAACAAAGCTTAGGTTTAGGCAAAATAGAAGTAAAAGATAAACAACCAAGTTTTTGCAAAATTGAAATAGTATCAAAGGCAACATGCCCCAAACGATTATGCCATAGCTCAAATGAATCTTTATTTGATGAAAGCGAAGCAACAAAAGCAAATGAGTTATCCCGAATCACATAGAGTCCATTGTCACATCGTCCTTCAGCGAGCGGTTTGCTTGTTTTCCGGTCCTGAATGAGAAAAAATGAATCTGAGAAAAGAACGTCAACGGGATAATCTTTGGTTAATTTGCTAATGGAAAGCAGATTGCGAGTGATATTCGGAACAACAAGAACATCATTTAAAGAGATGGAATTATTTATTTTTGCATTGCCGGTGTGAGTTATAGGCGATGAAAAACCATTTTCAAAAACAACGGAGTTTTTGCCATTATATTTAGAAAAGGTATTAAGATTACCGGTGTCATCCGTCAAATGGAGATCGGCTCCACTGTCCGTAGTCCAATCGGGAACATCGTCAGTAACATGACACTTGGAATGAAAGGTACAAGCAAGTCCTTCATCCGAAGCGGCGCCAGCAACAAAAGAAGCGAGTTTGGGACATTTGTTGGCGTAGTGACCATTTGTCCTACATAATTGACAATGCGGAGGACGACGGGTAGTCTTGGAAGGAGCGGATGAAGACTGATTTTTGGAGGAGCCAGAAGAGTTTCAGTGCCGGTTTGAAAAAGAACCCGAAGGCCGATTGTTGGATGAACTAACATGAAAGGCAACAGGAGCCGGAGAAGGAGGATGAAGTGAGGCAAGGAATTGCTCTTGGCTTTCCGCCTTAGTGAGTAAGTCGCGGAAAGGTAACGAGTCACGAGTAGTTCGCATAGCGGTGGACCAACTTTCGAAAGTTGGTCCGAGACCACATAGGAACCAATGAGTTTTATCGGTATCATTAACCGGGTGGCCGATAGCCGATAATTGATCGCAAATACTTTTAAATTTGCGACCGAAATCGGCAACGGTTGAAGACCCTTTGGTTAACTGACGGAGATTGTCACGGAGGAGGTGCATACGTTCAAGGGACGTGTTGTTGTAGGCTGCTTCCAAAGCAGTCCAGATTTGCCAAGCGGTTGATAAGCCGAGTATCTCAGCGATGGCTTCTTCAGTGAGACAAGCGTTAAGGATAAGAATAGTCTGCTGATCAAGAGCAGACCAGGAGACAAAGGCTGGTTTCGGTTGGAGTTTATTATCAACAGAAACAGTCTCAGACGGTGGGGGAAGCGACCCATCGACATGACCGAGAAGTCCTTGGTTAGAGAGAAGAGGGAGGATTTGATATTGCCATGAGAGATAGTTGGAGTTGGAAAGCTTTATGGTTATCATATGAAGGATGGAAGCAATCGGAAGTTTGGAATCGGATGAGGGAGAGGTGGAGGATAGGGCAGCGGCGGCGGACATGGTGGTGAAGGAAAGAAACAGAGAAGATCAAGAAGATGGGTATCTGGCTGATACCATGTAGGAGGTAAACTATCTATGTCTTGATAGAGAGGTAAAGTATATTATTTATAATTGAATTACATTGATTTACAAGGAAGGAAATAAATGACATAACTACAAAATGATTGTACAATAAAGAGACAATAATAATATTAATGATGAGGCAATAATCAAGGAGAAGATTATGCCAATCATGACAGCTATGGTCTGTTAATTAGCAGACTGCACTAGGCTGCCGAACTTGCCACCAATAGCGTTAAAGATCGCCTGTCATAGTCAAGTTTAAAGGAACCCCATATACCTTCAGCCAAGCTATCCGTTCATACGTACCTTTGCCTTTCCAAATCTCAATTTTATGAAACCAATTCTCCCAACCCAAGTTATCCATCGCAAACTTATTCGTATCATCTATGTTATCAAACTTCAGCAAAACAAACAAACCTCCCACATACTTGATCTCCACCGCTTTAAAACCCGCATCATCTAAAATCTTACGTAACTCAATAAGCTGCGTAACTCCTTTACCTTGGCCACGATTGCTGTGTCAAACCGTGCAGAGTGAAATTAAATTATGATTTTTTTAAATGAAAATAGTTATATCTTGTTGATGAGGACGATAATGATAGTGAACTTCATCTTTTAAGGGATCGTAATATTGATGCATTCAACACTTCACTGCCATAAACATATTGTAAACTTTGTTGGAAATTAATTTTTTTGACTTGAAAAATTGATCTTGGTCTTTTATTTCATTTATGTTCTTTTTTTTTTAACGGTCAATTGGAATCACTCATGGATCACTGGAGTATCATCGTGTCACCAGTGTTCTCACGCGATCATATTCCGCTACCAAGTCACCAATTCAGGAGGAAACTCATAATTATGAGAAAAACCTCCTTGTGAGATTCGAACCCAGGACCTTATAGTTTCAAAGTCTTATCCCACCACCAAAATGCCGCTGGACTCTAATGCCAGTCATGAATCCGTTACTTTGACCAAATTTAATGTGTAGGCTAGTAAACTAGCCTATAAATAAAGTCTTGTTTGTATTGTTTAGTAACAACTCTTGTATTATAATAAACATTATCCTATTTGGGTTTTCTCTACACGTTTGCAACGTATCTAGTATTTTATCGCTTCCGTTCTGCGTCAGATTATAGTACAGTTGTGTCAAATTGAGTTCAGTTCACCTTGTGTTCTTCATGGACCATTGCTTTCTCCCATGACATCCAAGTATTCAACAAAAATTTTCCTTTTCATGGTATCTAGGAATTTTCTATCTAGATTTTCCAACCTTTTGATGACATGAGTCAAGGCTCTAACCAACAATGGAAAATAGAATATAAGTTGTGAGCTAGGCTACCCAACACTGTTTTAATGAAGGTAACTCTCCCACTAAAATAAAGTGTTTTTAGGTGCCACTATGATAATTTGACTCAAACCTATCAAGCACTGGTTACCAATTTTTGACAAGACTCACATATATATGCCCCTACCGGAAGGACATGATATGTGAATGGGAACAAATCTAGTTTACATTGAAATATTTCATGTTTTCTAAGCAGCTAACTTGTACTTCAATGCCATATAAGTGGCTTTTGTGAAAGTTACCACATGAAGTAAAATTAAGCATCTAAGTAAAATGGGTTCAAGTCCCACAATGAGTAGAAATTTGCCGTTCAAAAAAAAAAAAAAGTAAAGAAGGCTGTGGAAGTTCAAAACCAACCAGGTTGATTCCTAAGCATATGGCATCATCTAGATATAGAAGGTTTGAAATAGTCTGCCTGTTTTGTGGGGTTTCAATGCCATCGAGGATGCCTAGCAAACACGCACTTGTTGTGATAACGTGAAGCGCGTCTAGGGCAAGAGTGAATAGTAGTTGTGATAATGGTGACCCTATCTAACTCCTCATTGTAACCATGAATTCAATGGTCAGAAAGCCATTAACAAGGAATGATGGTCGAGTTGCTGAATCCACTTCCTCTATAATGGGAAAAAGCTAATTTGAAGTAAAATGGAACCCAAGTACTTGATCATGTGTGGCTAGGGATTATGAGCCCTTTTGGGCCTATTAGACGTTAATCTACATAAGATAACGCCTTAAACAACCACTATGATTACAAGAAGAAAAGACACAAAATGAACCGAACTTCAATGAATAACTAGAACTACATTCCCAAGAGAAACATAATCTGAATAAACTTGATCCAACTTTTATTTAGATGACTTCAAAACAGAAACGTAAACGGCTACATTCCCAAAAGAAACATAATCTGAATTAATTTCTAACAGTTTGTCAATGCCTAATCTTCTTAATGCCATCCTTGGACGAACCCCCACTCGTGGCAACTGTGACACTTCTTTTATTACCGGTGGAAAAGACCTCCGCTGAAACATTGAGAATACCGTTAGCATCTATGTTAAAGCAAACCTTGTACCTTTGTTCACCTGCTGGAATGCCATGAAGAGTGAAGGTATCAAGAAAGACATTTTCTTTAGTACTTCTACCCTCGCCTTGATATACATGAAATGAAACAGATGCTTCGCTGTCGGAGGATGTACCATAAACACGCTCCATGATGGTGGGTATGGGCGTGTTCCTAGGGATTACAACACTCATATTATCTATATGAACCCTGATGCCAAGAGAAAGAGAGGTCACATCTAATAGCATCAAATTCTGCACCTTCTTGTTCCCATAACCACTTAAGTTTGCAGCCAACACTGCAGCACCATAAGCCACAGCTTCATCGGCATTAATGCTCTTGCAAAGAAGCTTCCCATCAAAAAACTCAATCAGCATTTGTTGCACCTTGGGAATCCTTGTCGACCCTCCGACAATAACCACATCATCAACATCTCTCTTTTGCATATTTCCATCTCTCAAACAATTCTCCACATGCTTAATGCACATGTTAAAGAAACCAGCGTTAATACCCTCGAATTTCGCCCTGCTGAATTTCGTTGAGAAATCAGTTCCCTCGTACAAGCAATCAATTTCGATTGGTGTTTGTGTTGTTGAAGCCAAATCCCTCTTTGCTTTTTCACAAGCAATTTTCAACCTCATCATTGCTCTTGCATTCTCGCTCACATCCTTATTTTCTTTCTTTTTAAAAACTTCAACACAATGATTCACCATCAACTCGTCAAAATTTTCCCCACCCAAGTGAGTATCCCCACCCACTGCTTTAACGGTAATAGTACCATCCTTGGTTATCTTGAGAAGAGACACATCAAAGGTTCCTCCGCCTAAATCAAATATCAATACATTTTTCTCTTCAGCACAGTTTACGTCAGCGCTGGTATCGAGACCATATGCAATTGCTGCTGATGTTGGTTCATTAATCAAGCGCATAACATTAAGGCCCGCTAACACACCAGCATCCATGGTTGCCTAGCGTTGCTTGTCACTAAAAATATGCAGGAACAGTTATGACTGCATCAGTAACTGTCGTTCCAAGAAATGATTCAGCAGCCTCCTTCAAGTTTCTTAGAATCAATGAAGATATCTCTTCTGGTGTAAACCTCTTTTCTTCCGACTCGTGTTCAAATACAATGATTGGTTTCTCCCCAATGCCTTCAACTACCTTAAAAGGTCTAGTATCAATGTCTTTCTGCACTACAACATCATTGAATCTGGCTCCCATTAAACGTTTAACATCTGCACTTATTTTGAATGCAATGATAAAATATGTCATCAAATATACATAAAGCTCCTAAAACATGAAAGTTGATCAAGTGATCTTACCAACAACAGTGTTTTTTGGGTTCCGACTGATTTGATTTTTTGCGGCTTCGCCTACTAACATTTCTATTCCATCCCATGCAACACATGAAGGAGTGATTTTGTTACCTTGTTGGTTAGGAATGATCTCCACACGGTTGTGCTTATCAAACCAGGCCGCCACACAAGAATATGTTGTTCCAAGATCAATTCCAATTGCAGTTCTTGCATCACTTCTGCTCATCTTTAGACAGGTAATAGTATGACAAAGTTTGTTAATGGAAGAGAAACTAAATAGGAATATATATGGTCTCTTAATTTTTAGAACTGTAAAGTCAGGGATACCCTACAGACAAACTATAAAAGTTTGTGAAATCTAAATAGTCTATTTGTTTTAAAAGTGAGAAACGTTTTATATATCTACTTTTGATTTTTTTTTTTCTGCCATTAAAATGACACACAACTTTAAAAGATAAATAATACACAAATCAATTTTTAGCACCTGATTCATGTATGATAACTAAACGGAGTAAACAAATTCTGTCATTTTTCTTTAGAACCAACAAAGTATAACTTTATTTTCTCGTTGTTTTCTTTAATTTCTGTAGCGCTTTAGAGAAAAGAAATATAAATTACATCATATATATTTGGATATGTCAAAATATAATTTGATGGGAAAAATTAAAACATAAATTAATTTGGAGAAAATATACGGTACAAAGATCCTTAACGTAAAAAGCGTAAGAAGCAACCAAATCATGCCACTTGTCAACTGTGGTTAAGTTTACTTAACCTAAATCTGGTTGATTAAAGGGGTAAATTAGTTCATTTACAATAAGCGTTCCTTCAATCACGTTTCAATTAACGTTTCAATTAATACGAACGATTCAATTAATGAGAAAAATGATATTCAGGATTCAATTCATGATCGATAATATATTTTAGAATGACTATCTAATAAAATGACGATTCAATCAAACCCAATGTTATTTACGATTACAATGATGCTCTGTTTTTTATCGATCAACGTTTTTGAATACTGTTTTTGATTTTTCAAATTACTTAGATTGATTATCAATGGTTTTTTTAGTTTTAGATCTTTGATTATATGTTTGTTAATTAAAATCAAGGATTGTGGATGTTTTTTACAGACTTAAAGATTTACAGGTTTGAGGTAGGGTTAGCATATGAGGAAGATGATGATAGTAACGTGTGTTTTTTAAGGGTTAAACTTAGATTGCGTTTATTTAGTTGGTTTTGTATTTTTCTTATCGTTATATAATGAGTGCGTTTAAATGTAAGCATATATTAATCAGTCTGCATTATTATGCACGTGCGTTTGCAGATTTAATTATTGGGAACCAACAATAACAGTAATTCTCGTGAATGATTTATTGTTACTTTGTTATTATTGTATTCTTTATATATTGATGTATACAGAATGAATTTTAACCACACAATTCAATCACAACTTATCTTCTTTTTTTTTCCAGTAATGGCTTCATCTTCATCATCAAAATCTCAAATGATCAAAAGGATTCAAGAGCAAATCTTAAAAGATTATGCTATTGAGAGTCGCCTGGCTGATAATCTAAGCAGGATAAATGATGGCATGAGTAAGAGAGACGAGATTTCGAAGCTTCTTATGCGTATGTCTGACTCAAGTCTTCATGAACTTGCGGTTATGTTTATGATGGATGCAAAAAAAAAGGCGATGTTAATCTTGTCGAACAACTTACAAAATGCATAGCCCTTTTGAGGTGTTCTGTTAAATTTAAAATTCAGTTCCTAAAATCTATGTAAACTCCACGGGGAACTGATTATGTACTTTTGTTTTTGTAGTTGTTATTATTTGTTTTATGATGTGTTTTTTTACTATAACGTACGTTTGAAATAATAAAACAAATCTACAAGTGCGTCTAAGTAAAATCACAATGATTTGTTCTATTTTATAAACTGCGTCCAAAATGTAAACTCATTTGCAAATGAGTGCGTCTAAACTAAAAGATTTAAAACAAAGTCAGTAAGCTGTTCAAAAACCATAAAAACAATTACAAAATTCCATGACATGTTTATATTGCAGCTACCCTCCTCTCTAATTTTGCTTTGGCATTCTCCAACATTTTTGTCTTTGCTTTGATTGGCCTTTTTGCAAACTTGTTAGCCTCTTCAACTATTTGATCCCTGACCAGGTTTGTAAGGTGAGAGTATAATCTTCGCTACGTACTTGAACCGCAATGCATCCAATTGTGTCTTTTGAAAATCCAATTCGCCTGCAAAACCACAGTTTCAAAATTTATGCCCTTTGAAGGTTTTGAGGTGTCTCATAGCGAATATGCCATAGTCTTCATGGTTTTTTTAGCCCTCCATGGCATTTCTCGTCTTATAATAGGATTTAGTTGAAGTTTCTCAATCCCCGGGGTTATAGGACATGTTTTTTTCCAGCAAAGGTACAAAGTGTGTCTCTACAAACATTTTTTTTACAAAACCATTAGGTTATTATAATAATATTTCATGTTTTTTGTGTTAAATAAGTATATACCAATATTTCGGGCACGCCTTTATATTGCTCTTGTTGGTCATCTCCCTCTTTAAAGTTGTCAAGCAAATTTGATTCCCCATTCTTCACATCAAAAGTTAAGACATAGAAATGTTTGGTTATCAACACTGGCACAAGAATCATGTCGAACTCATCTAATGATGTTGCGTTTGAACTTTCAGAAGATATCCTGAAGATTGCTAAGGAAAACCTTATGCCTATCTGTCCAACTAACACTCTGTTTATAGTAGTCTAGAGGCTGCATTGTCATTGCCAATAAACAAAAAATAGTCAAAAAATAAGGAGTGCGTCTGAATGTAGTTATAGGTGCATTTAAAATACATTTTTTTAAAAGAGTGCTTCTAAATAACTTTTGTCCCAGCTAAGAAAATACCATTTTTTTCTCAAATGCGTCTAAATTTATAAAGGTGCGTTTAAGTTTAAAAATTTCATCCCAACATGGTGGAACTCGTAAACAGCCTGTGTAGAGATCCATCTTTCTTTCTGCCCCCTTCCTCATAATTTTAGAATATCGGTCCATGTATCCAGTGCATTTGTACAAAGCCATATTCCAGGATGGAAACTTTCAAAAATCACCTTTGGGGTCTCAGTTCCAGCTTCATCCCAAAAACATATTTTCCTAAAATTCAATAATTTAAAAAAAATCAGTAAACATTCAATAATATTTTATAAAACAAAAGGAAAAAAAGACACTTACAATTTATCTCTAATTGGTGCAAACATGTATTCTGGTAGCCTCAATTCCTCTTCTGTTAGTTTTTCAACACCGCACACTGTCTTCATGGTGTATGGTGATCTTAATGCACATGAAGGGTTTTGTCCCTACAAGACTTTCCATCATCAGCAACTGCTTTCCCCTTTGTCTTTCCCTTTGCTTCCCTACTTCTTTTTCTGGTGTTTTTTTCCTTTTCACCATGCTTTTCTTTTGGTGTTTCATGTTCATCTTGAACTACTACACACTGTTTTCTATTGTTTGCAGCATGTTTATTTGTGTGTCAGTTACGTCTTGTGCTTCTAAAGTGACACCACCATCGTCCACTG